>JASANC010002243.1:0-37865 GCA_030248135.1 Theristus sp. LFF4_11 | reverse complement strand
TGAGTGTTTCAATTTGTGTGATTCAATTTCAATCAACACGTGTGCTTTCGCAACGTTTTCAGCAACTCCTGCGTCACATCTTCACCGAGGGAGTCTTCGCTGAGGGCATATTTCGCAAGCCTCCGAAGCAGAGTGCCGTGCGAATGCTGAAGCAACGACTGGACAACGGTGAACAAATTGACATGCAACACATTGGGTCACGTGACAATGACCTGTCTCCACTCGTTTCAGCATCGTTGCTCAAGGTTAGTGAAATTCACACCGACTTAGTTTTTGAGCAAATTCACGTTTGTTGCTTTCAAACATTTAGAAATGAGTGGATTTGACGAAACGCCACTCTATTTGACCCTTTTCTACTATTCAAGGATTTCCTCCGCAATCTCCCGAACAAACTGCTCGTGAATGATCTGTACTACGATTGGATTGCTACGGTGGAGGAAACGGACAGCGAGAAGCGTCTAGCACTGACAAGACGGTTCGTTGGGGACCGAGGCCCATCGCTGAAACGTTTTGTGTAATGTGAAATCCGAAGTGATAATCAATCAAGGAATCAGATAAAAAATTCCTGCAACTTTTATTTGTCTGCAGACTGGTTGGTCAACTGCCGCCAGCGAACTACCAACTGCTGCGTCATCTGCTGTGCGTGCTGCACCACATCAGCGTCCACCAATCGATCAACCAAATGTCCACCAGCAACCTGTCCGTCTGCGTTGCTCAGTCGTTGCTCGAGAAGCCGACCTCCAGTCAGGCACCGCACGACGTGCACGATAGCGTGAAAAAGATCCCGCTGCTGTTGCAGTTCATGATCGACAGGTTGGTTGATGTTACACTTCAACTTCAACCTTCTTGGCAATTACTTTGATTGAGATGTGTCTGTTGGAATCAATGTTTTTCCATTCTGCAGAGTGGGCGACGTGTTTGGCTCGGACACTCTGGCGCTGTTCGGAACGTTACCGCAGCACAAAACGATTCTGCCGTCGAGCAACGGCGTTCGACTGGATTCTGGCGAAGAGTCCGATTCTTGTGGTCGGTTCTGCTGTAGGACTGGAATTTCAAATTGGAACTCAGGTGGGAAATATCAAGCTGCTGTCATATGCCTGAGTTCGTTGCAGCTCCACACATCCAAGTCGACTGCTCCTCGATGGACAGTCTGGCTGTGAGCGCCAGCGGCAGCAGTCCCCCGTCGGTCAGTCGACAAAATTCGCAGTCGTCCTCTGGCCTCGCGCGTCATCCGGCGAACGAATCACGCGACAGTGGCCTCTCGGAGGTGCACTACATGACCGGTTAGTAGTCAGGCTGGACCGTATCCGTTTTCGCTGGTTAAATTGACTCTTTTGCAGTTTATGTAACTTACAACCATTGACTCAAGTGACATTTCAGACGAAAGCAGCGCTCGCCCAGTGAAGGTCGACATGCACCACCATCAGCATCAACGTGCCACTCAGTCATCCTCATCAGCCCCATCTACCGGGCGTCATCACGTGGTCGGTCGCTCATCGACGGTGCCGATCGCGCAGCCGTCCCCGTTGAACATTGAAGTCGTCCCGGAATCGCCGCCGCCGTCGGCCGAAATTCGTGACGACTCCAATCAGCAGCTGCCCACATCGTCCACCGGCACATCAACCGAACTGATGAGTCAATCGTGGCACCCGTCGCTGAGCGGCGACTCATCGCAAAGGCCGCCTCGACGCGCGCCTGTCGCGAGCACGCCAGCGAGCGAGCGTCTCTATCAGAAACGCACGGCCACCCAGTCGACGTCGGCGATGTTCGGCACGCATCTGCCGATCACTGCGTCTGCCACACTCGACCGAATCGGCCAATCAGCGTACAGCAGTGTGCAACAACTGGCCAATGATCATCGGGCATTGACTGCGTCCACGGGCGCCACGACGTCAACGATTGACCTCGCCACGATCGGTGATCAATCGACCGACCACTCGATCGTGAACGGTTCACTGGCAGTCCAGCAGCCACTACGGAGTTCACGACGTGCACCGCTCGGTGGCACCTTGAAACGATCGGAAAGCGGTGAGCATTTGGTGTTCACCGAATCAACGCCCTCATCATCCGATCGAGCAAAGTTGAATGCGAACGACAACAAAACCGTCGAGCAGCGACCAGCTCAGCCAACCGACTCGCGCAGTCTGCAGTTGTCGCTGCCGTCGCTGATGGCCGACAAACGTGCCACGTCGCCAGAATCAACGCGCACTGCTGGTACGAGTAATTTCTGACTTTTTTCTGTTCTTGCTGCGTTCACTTTTTCAAATTCCAATTCAATTCAATTTGTAACTAGCAAGTCACACAATACAAGTTCAGAGTGCATTACTGCAGGCTCGGACTCTCCGGACAGCTGTCTGCCGGATCGTTCGCCAGACCCGCCGTCAATGACACGCGACAGCCTGTATCGTCGTCCGGCGCACAACGGCAAACGCTCGTTGGCTGGCGGCAAAGGTGGCAGTCAGTCGTCAAGTCTGTCGCCAAGTGACGGCAGTGACCACGACGTCGAACACGACAGTCAGCAGCGGGACAACGGTCGGAAACCATCGGCCGCGAACGCACAGACGACCGCAGAAAGCGAACCAAAGAGCGCTGCCAGCGCGCTGCCGCCACTGCACAGCAATCACCATCAGAAGCTGACGCTGCAGACCGAGGCGAAGCGACGTGCCGACTATTTGCTTCACAGTCAACTGTCACAGGTGTGTTCTCACTTGGTTGATCCTTGTTTTTAGCATGTGTTTGCATTGTCATTTTCATTCAACGTCCAGGACGCTTCTTGTTTGCGTTGCAGGCATCGAGCTCCGGCAACAGCAGCCTCTCTTCGTTGGCGAGTGACAGCGACGGCACTGCTCAGAGTCCACCGAGTCAACGCACTCCAGCAAGCAGCACCAACACACCAACGAAGCCACGATTGGTGCGAGCGGAGCGCGTTAGCTCCTCATCGAACGTTGCGCTGAAATTTCGTTCCCGTTCAACGGATCCTCGTGAGCAAGAGGACGACAGCGACCGCCGCCAACCTCCGGACAGTGCAACGCCAAAGCAGCCGATCGTCCCGCAACCTTTGTTCCCGACGCCGCACCACAAGCCGAGCGGCTCGCTGGACTCGTCGACCGTGACCGAGTCCGACTCTGACCAGGACGCGGCCGACTCTGCGACGCCCGTGGTGTCCCGTGAGAACAGCCGGGCGCAGGAGCTGCAGAATCGCGCTCGCGAACTCTTCTCCGGCATCCATCGACGACACTCGCGCAAGTCGAGCGCAGAGTCTGCCTCAACGAGCAACACGCGGAAGTCGTCCTATACGACGAGCACAAGCGCGTCCTCGGTGCACCCGACCGCCTCCGGCGCACAGCCAGCGAACGCGTCGGCGTCACCGAGTCGACAGACCGCAGCACCGTCGTACTACAGCTCGTACACGTCCGTCGCTCGGCCGCTCTACTCGTGGGAGGCGCAGAAGCAACAGCAGCCGCCGCGGCAGACCGGCGTCGCGTCGTGTTTCGTTAGTCGATCGCCGATCAGCGCCAGGGCCGCCGGTCAACCGGGCCAACAACAACAACAGCGACCGGTCGCTCAAGTGCTGCCCGCGTTCATCCGGACGCCGCCGACGCAGCACGAGCAAGAGCGTCACCAGCCAGTGCACCACCAACAACAACGCAAGGACGGTGCAGGCGTTGAGTCGCGCCACTCGCGGCGTACACAGCCGCTGCAAGCGCAGAACACCGCCGCTGGTCACGGCCGTCTGCCGTCGTACGAGGACGCCATCCGTAGGCGGACGAGCCTCCGCGGCGAGGAGACGGCCGCCGAAATTGCGGCCGCCCGCGAACGCGTCACGGCGATGATCGACAGTCGACGCGCGACGCAGCCTGCGCCCACTGGGGTGCCACAACAACGCCAACACCACACGGTCGTCACGTCGCCTGTGACGCCGGCAAAAGTGGCTGCGCCACCGCGCAAGTACGCCCATAATAATCGGTTGGTACGGTTTTGTTTTTAAAGTCTTTATGAATAATCTGCGAGACATGCACAAGGTAAAAACCGACGCCCGCTGTCTCTTCAGTCAAGAACAGCGACGCAAAACGCTCGGCGGCGAAGAGTACGAGTTGATCGCGGAGCTGTCGCGCCAGCAGCAGCAGCGTCGACGGGAGACGCTCGATGCGGCCGCTCCGCTGTCGCCGACCTCGGGCTCCGTGCGACCGGAGATCAGCTGGTCCGTCAATCGACTTCGATCGGTCTTTGATCAACCGATCAACAGTCACCATCAGCAGTCGTCAACCAAACTCGAGCCACGTGCGCCGCCGGTGTTCTGCAGCGGCGGCGTGAACCGCCTTACACAACAGCAACAGCAACAGCAGCAATCGCGAAGCGCCGTTGATTCAAACAGCGCACAACATCAGCAACTTCAGCGGGCCAATAATCATCAGCAGTGGACGACCACTGGTGGCTCAAGGACGGTTGACGCGAACAAAACGAGCGTCAAGAGCAGTTCAACAAAAAACTGGGCAGCGGCGACGCTGATTCGGGCGTGTGATGCACAGGCAACGTATCCGGTGATTGTGCCGCCCCCGCTGAAGCATCACACATCGCTTGACCAGTATCATCAGCAACATCAGCAGTTGCAACGGGCCCATCAGCAGCACAAAACTGTTGATCACAATCAGAACTACAAAACTGCTTCGTCAACAACAACACAGTATCACCAGCATGCGTCCGTTGTCGTCTCGCCGCGACTCCCTTTGAGGGTGGCGAAATCGCAACTGGGTGTCGTGAAATCGTTGGCAAACACGTTCGAGCCAAAGGCTGCGTCGGCCGCCGGTGGCAGGACTGTGAAAGCGAACGAGTCTTATGTATGATCATTGCTGCCTTGGTGCTCATCGATTCATGCGATTTGTATGCAAATTGAACTTGTCCGACTGTTCGTTTCATTTGTTGAAAATTTACAATATCGTTTCTATTTATACTCGCGATATCTAATCAAACGATAACAGTTGGGAGTTACAATTCAGTTTGAAGATTACCATACTGTGTGTTGCAGAATACTCATGTTATTATTGTTTTGACCTGCATAATATTGTCTGTTTTTATGTTTTCAATGTGTGGACAATTTGAAACTGCATTAAAAATGTTGTAAAAATTGATTAAGTGCCATTATCGCTGTGTTTATTACTGAAATATATAGATTTGTTTGACGCTTTGTTGTTTGCATATACCTAGATATCTAGGTATCTAGATATTTGCATTTTTGCAGCACAGTTACATTCGCGTTCTTTTAGCTTCATTTCCGACTTTCTTTGTTCTGCGTTGGCTTTTCTCGCTTATTTACTGCATTTGTTCAGTTCTTTTTCAAATTTTCTAAACTTGGAAAACATTGCTTGAACTTTTTTCACTTTCACTTACTCGTGGAATCTGTTTTCTTCATATCGAGCATATATTCTTCGCTTTCACTTTTTGGTGCTTTTCCTGTGTATACACTTGAACTAGAACAAATGAACTGTTTATTCAGCACGTTTTTTTCAATATTTATTCTTTCTTTCACGCCTTTATTCTTTAATAAAATTTATATTCCACACTTAAAAGTTTGTTTCACAGAACTTGTCAAACGTAAATGACGTCGTCACATATGTTTCTTTGCAATAACGTCATGGATCAAGACATGTTCTGACGTCCAAACTTATAGTACAACAAAGTGATTCGATGTTAGAAGCAATTCCACCGATTGAATGCTAACTGTTATTTTCTTGCCAAGTTCATGTTTATTCGTAGAATAATATATTTAGTGTATATATTTAGATAAAAATATATGTATAAAAGTGTCGCTATACCAATAAAATAAAATAATATATAAAAACTTGGATTGAAAAATACACAAAAAAACTAAACTTTGGAACAACTCGAAATCACCAATTCACAAATTTTGATATAAAAAAACAAACAACAATAGTCTATGCAAAGGCACCAGAGGAATACTTGTTAAAAGCGTGGTTTCGTTGTCTATGCGGCTACAGTATGCCGGCGAACGAATGTCATTCAACTGCCGCTGCTCCACTAAATCTTGCTTCGAGCATCGTCCACGATCAAACGTCCTGCGCTTTGCGCGTAGCGTGCGGCGGCGGCGGCGTCAGCTCCTCGAAGAAACCCTGGCTGGCGCGCAACGGTTTCACCTGTCCCTCCTGGTCGACGAACAACACGTTGTGCTTCGGCTGTCGCGAGCGGTAGTTCTCGAAGAGGATCTTGATGATGTCGGTGGCGACGAGGTCGCCCGAGTGCGCGGCCAGCATGCGCAGCACGAACACGCCGTCAGGTCGGAGCCCCTCGTTGATGAACTGGTCAATGAGATACTTGTCGGACGGGTCGATCACCTCGGTCACCCGGAGGTACTTCATCACGAACGAATGTCGCGAGCGGGCCGACGACGAAATCGTGAACCAGTGGAACAGACTAATGACGGTGACGACGCCGACCAACACGAACCACCACCAGAGGTAGACGAAGATCTGAAAAAGGAGGCGTGTTGTTGTTGTTTGTTGCCGTGTTGAAGCACGGATGGGCAGAGCCAGCGATTGTTGACGTTTGCGATCGACGTCGCCGGTTCCACTTCGAGAAAGCGCCAACGTCGGAGCCAAAGAAGGCGCGTGTCGCGCTTGCGACTGTCTGACTTCGGGCAGTGTCATGACATGGATGGACGTTCGCCCGGAAAGGTCTGTGTCACCAAACATGTTGTAGACTACCAGGGCTGCTGAAAGTTGGCGGTATGTCGTGGTGACACTGGCAGTTTTTCAAGAGCAAGAGACAGCAGTTCCGAGCGGGTGGTCGCCCTGGACCAGTTTTCAGACAATCGTTCTAAGAATAAGAAGAAGACACTTTAAAGAAAAACGTGTCTCATCAAGAAGACTTCCTTTCGAGCAGCTCACCTTCTCGTTGAACATGTTGATCATGAGCACGCACTGGATGGTGTGCCGTTGGATGTTGCCGAGCGTGCGGATCTGCAAAAAATCAACAACAAATTGACTGCTTGGCACTCTAGCACCCATAATGGATACTAACAAATAGGTAAATCCATAAAAAAACTCCGCCACCACAATGTATAACCGACCTCAAAGTCGCACATGGTGACGCGCGGAAACTCGCCCGACTCCTCCCACTCGACATTCTGCAACAAGTCGAAGAAGATGCGCGCGCCCCAGAGCAGATAGCGCGGCCCGAGGAACGCGTTCAACAGCATGAACTGCATGACGATGTTGACGAGGTAGAGGCACTTGACGCCGATGTAGACGGTCGTCACGTAGACGCCCTTGGTGCGGCCGCACTGGATCAGGTTCACCATGCAACTCTGCCCCTTCACCATCGAGAAGTGGTTCTGCAGCTCAATGGCGTCCTCGATGTGACGCGAGACGGTCTTCACGGCCTTCTCGCGCTGCTCCTGCTGGATGTTCTGCGTGTCGGCGGCCATCTTGATGATCGACTCGACGTCAATACCTTCGAGATACGATACCTTTGGTCACCGCTCGTGGCCTGGTGGTAGTGCGTTAGACTCGTTGTCTGTGCGCTCGGGGGATCGAGCCCCGCCGAGGGGTGTATAGGCACTTAATGACAGATAACACTCGATGGGCGCCCTACTCAATGGCGTTCTATACGTTTCTCTGGGTTAGCCCTGGCTAAAAAACATCGCCTAAAATCCCAACAACAACAACAACAACAACAACAACAACAACAACAACAACAACAACAACAACAACAACAACAACAACAACAACAACAACAACAACAACAACAACAACAACAACAACAACAACAACAACAACAACAACAACAACAACAACAACAACAACAACAACAACAACAACAACAACAACAACAACAACAACAACAACAACAACAACAACAACAACAACAACAACAACAACAACAACAACAACAACAACAACAACAACAACAACAACAACAACAACAACAACAACAACAACAACAACAACAACAACAACAACAACAACAACAACAACAACAACACGATCATGAACGTTAGGTCTTGTCATTTGCTAAAAGGGCCATCCCAGAAAACCCTGCGATTTTCCGTCAAACAGTACGCCCGACCTATTGAGTTTGGTCTGTTATCAAGTTCCTTTCAGCGCGCCGTCTAATGCGTGTATGGTGTACCACCCAAGCGATCTTTGCTTGTTCTTTGGTCTTATTGAAGACAATCCAAAAAAAACTGAAAATCATCGCACCAGATTGCCAGTTGAACTGTCTCCATAAGAGCACCGGCATGTAGAACATGACGGCCTCGATGGCCAAAATGAACGGCACCCACTGGTAGTAGCCGATCTGGCGGTCTGCTCGCTCGTACGTGCTGTCCGGCAGATTGTGCGACATCTTCACCCAGTACGTGTTCTGCACGAAGCAGTAGTTCTCGGCGTACTGAAACACAAAAGCACACACATGCAGTGTTCACGATTGTTCAGTTTTTTCGGATCACATGACTGGTGTTTGACTTCTGAGGAGCCGACACGTGATTGGACGAATGTACAATCTACGGAGTGAGAGCCGTCATTTTCAGGTGGACTTGCTATTACAGGCTCTGCAGCGAATCAGCACAGCCAATAACTTCAATGGTGTGGCCCCAAAGTGCCGTGAGCCACCTGCTCCCAGGCGCCGGTGTAGTGCGCCGGCACCCAGCACTGGATCGGCTGTCCCACGTATTGCTTGGCGCTGATCGTGATCGAGAACACCAAGATCACCACCACCGTGTAGTAGTAGTTCAGTCGATCCACGGGGTCGTCGTCGGTGCGCGGCTTGATCGCCGACAGAAACGAGCCGAGAAAGTTCATGGTTTACGCGAAAATGGTGAAAACTTGTCGGCTATATATGATTGTTGTTATCGACTCATCGTTGCAGATCTTTTAATGCGCTATCCAGCTACTTTAATATTGATTCAGTATGCAGTAATAATCTGCATTGTGTTATTGCAAGAATATTCCAATAAAACCATATAGCTACAGTTCAGCTAACTTGTACTGTTTGCCGCTAAGATTTTGCGCAACACAAAAAATACTTCAGCTAGTCTTGAATTTAGCTTCTGTAGTGGTCTGTGTCATATTTACGTGGGTATAACCAATGTTTGTGTGTCGTTTGGAGGGAAAAATCAAAAAGCCGTGGATTTGATGTGAAAGAAAGAGCACACCGCTGAAGCAGCACGTTTCGCACACAACCAACACAAAACTTTTCTCGTCTTGCAATCATTATTACTACAGTCAAATGTGTCTGTGTCTATAGTGTGCTAGTGCAAGCAAGCGTGGCGTTACAGAAGCTGGCGTACGGCTTAATGTCACTCACTATTAGCATTTCGTATAGCTTTTTTGCTAGACTTGTAGCCTATGCTTCTATTAAGCACATATACTGTACCAAACTGTCAAATAGAAAAAAACTATTTTGAAAAAAGGTTGTCGAGTTTGTTTGTCTCTGCCGTTTGCGAATTCTCTGCACCAAACTCTTGAAACGCCACCGTCTGCGTCTGTGCGCGGCGGTAAAAAAACGTTTTTACTAGTGCTTACAAAAAAACGTTGCGACGATTTTGACAGTTTTATGTGACTGATTTGTGTTTCATCTGTAGTTTTTATTGCTGCTATGTTCAGCGATCCATCTTCTGAAACTGAACACTGACAGGAATAATATTTGCAAAATAATTGACATGTGCAATAGCATTTGAGTTGTTCACTGATTGGTCGCAACGACAGAGTGCGACGAATCACAGCTTCAGGTGGGAATTTCAACGAAGCGACCAATTAAAGTTTTGTTGCGGTTGACTGTGGATCTATGCGGCTATGTTCACATCATAAAACTCGCGCAAAGTTCACAGGCCAAACAGTCGAGTGTGTGTGTGCATCTTGAGAGGCCGGTTTTTCTATTGCTGCTATTCTTTTTATCAACGCTAGTTTGCGAATTTTATCCGGTTTTAGCTTATTACACTGTAAGTCACCTCGGCTGGACTGTTTGCATTTGGCAGTTTACTGTAAACGTGCATCATCGGTGTGCGCTATTTTGTGTGCGTTTTGATCTCTTGGCCACTATTTAGCTACTCATTGGCTTTTGTTTCGTTTTTCAACCGAAATCTAACAGAACTTTGGATGATGTTGTGTTGATGGATGAAAACTTCGTTTGTTTGTCCAGTGTGTGTGTGGCCGAATCACGGGCAGTAAAGTTGAAAGCACTGTTCAAAAATTGTATGATAGATACGTGCAATGTAGTTTTATTTGAGCGACCTCGATGAATTATCAAACAAAAAAGAAGTGATCTGTGGAAAACTGTGGTTGCTATCGGTGCAAGGCACAAAAAATAAATGAAACAAAAAAAGAGCTGCAGCTGAATTCAAATCAAGTAAGATAAATAACGGTACCTGCTACCAAACGACAAGTTAAAAATATTTGGGACCAATGCTGCATACGGCAGCATGTGAACAGCGTACTAAACCAGGATATGCTAATAGCTTGGTTTTTCGTTGATTTAGCTGGAGATCCATCTTTAGGTTTTTGACTTTAGCCCTCTTGCCCCCCACCCCTCGACCCCCACCCTAACCAGAATTCATCGTGTCAGCAGCAGCGGTCTAAATCCGTGAATATTTCCGTTTTATGCACCAGTCAAACAACAAGCACTGTCACGCAATTTCAGTGGATGGTGGATAACGATTTCATTTGCGTGACCACGCCTGATTTCCGGTGTTTGCATACAAATGTGAATGGTACATGCGTACACGCTTAAACGCTTAAAAATGCCGTTTCCATATCATTACCCGTACCATTCTCTATACCACGCCATTATGCGGCATGCGGTCCAAAGTTTGCACGCATACCGTAAAGTTTTGCATAAAAAATCATAAAAGGTTAAGACTGTTATCCAAAGTGGGCGGAGCGTTTATATGGCCGGTCTTCCTAATCTTCGCTTTATAAGACCTCCTCCCACTTATAAGGTTGTCACACAACATTCCACTTTTTCAGAAATTTTTTGATTTTCAAATTTATATAAGGAGACCTTCTTAATGCAAGACTTTACGGTAATGGTATGGTATGATTTTTGCGCTCGATGGCATGGTATGGTATGAACGTTGCCATGAAAACCGCAGACATGTTGAAAAATAAGTTGTGAAGTAAACTTTGCCGTTGAAGAGCCACTAAGAGCCGGAACAGTCGGAAGCGTGAGTGAATCAAAAAATGTTGAACAAGCCAAAAACACGTTATCATATTGTTGATAGAATTTTTGTTTTTTTTTCTGTTTCAAACATTCTCTCTCATCTGTTGAGCACGATTTGTATTTCCAACAGAAAAAACACGCCCGCCAGCTTGCTTGTCTCAAGTTATTATAACCCCTGAAAACACATGTTCTGCCGTTCTCTTTGATGCATACATTGTATGTACATTCTTTGTCAAATAGCAAACGTTCTCTGGTGGTAGTGGCTTGCAGCAAAGATGTTTTCCTTTCAGCAGTTCAATATGGTCTTGGGTTTTTTTCTGAAGAAAATTTTTCTTATGTTTTCCTGTCTCTCTTGAATTTCTCTTTCAAACAAGGAACATGAAAACATTCCAAGAACAGGAAAAAACGACTTTGTTTTTGGCTTTCAGTTTGCTTGTTTGCTTGTATCCGAAGTATCACAGAAAGCTTTTTATGCCAGCTAAGCTAACGTACATGCTGTTTACATACTATACTTGTGCTCTTTGACATTGCTGTTTTCAGTGGTTTACTTTTATATGGAATCAATATACAGTGTAGTTGGTGTTGTTTCTATGCTTTTATCTACACATTGTACACTGTATTTGTACACACACGGACTCTTGAGAGCAATAATTCGATTTTCTGGTGAAATTGCTCATTGATTGCTTTCAGTGGGGTTAAAACCTACGGCACGGCTAAATACTGAGGGTATTCATCCAGCAGACCGGTCACCCAGCAGACCGGTCACCCAGTAGACCGGTCACACCCGAGAACTTCTCTGTTAATCGTCTGTTAACACTTGTAATGTTAACTAATTAAAGTTTAGGCTAACGGAGTACTGTAACGACCACTTTGGGTCTCGACACGATCTTTCCTGATTGTCAAGGATTTTTAATGAAATGTCTCTTAAAGCATGAAACATAGTCAAATACTGAATTTACCCATTGAAATTAATTCAACATTGAACCCATTGAATATTACAACGGTAATTATTGTGTTTTAAAAGACAGACTTAAAAGTCTCACATCTCGACACGATCTCACAATGACACCACGACTTTATCCAATTAAGGCTTGCGAAGCCTTAGGACACCTACAGAAATTCTTCATTGCTCCGGTGTGAGACGTAATTTTCTTATTGCACAGCTCCTTTATGTTGGCAACACACAATTCTGTTAGTGCCCCAAGGCTTCGCAAGCCTTTATCAAGGAAAATCGAGAAAAAATCTGTCCCAAGGGTACAATAGTTGGGTTTAAGTGCTAATGCTTGATGATCAGGGAACATCGTGTCAAGACCCAAAATAGTCGTTACCGTACTCCGATAGCCCAAACTCAGTATTTCACTCCACAAGTTGCATGTTAACAGACAACAGAACGAAGTTCTCAGGTGTGACCGGTCTACTGGGTGACCGGTCTGCTGGGTGACCGGTCTGCTGGATGAATACCATACTGAGCTCACACTTGAACTTTATACTTGTGTTTGCGTGCTTTTCTTGTTTCTCAGTGGTCGATGCAAATCATTAGTTGATTGTTGAAGCTGGCACATAACAAATACGTTTCAAATTTGCATTTCTTTTTGGTTTTGCGATTCACAATAAACTTTGTCACCAAAAATACAGTTTACACAAATGCAGGTTCAAAATGGTGCATTTATTTTTTCAAGCTACAAGTGCCAGCATGTCTTGGTGAAAACAATTTCCGCTGTTTTACCGATGTGTTTTTCATTTATCATGGCCTCACTTTGAACTTGTGGTGCCTTACATTGCCTTGTTCCTGTCATCCATCAAGCCGATGAGCCCCACTTAACTGTCGTTCTCACATATGAAAAAACTGTTAAATTCGAATTTTCCACGTGTGTACTAAAAACCTGCAATAAATATACGAACGTTTGCACGTATCAATTCCTTACCACTTATCATGTAGCAGTGATTCTGCAAACAGTGCACAGCCAAGCATGTGGTGAAAAAAAACTTATTTCATTTTTTCCTAACAAGACGCACACACACGTCATTTTGATAAATAGTGTCCCATGTGGAGCTGCACATGTGTAGCAAACGCACGCGGCACAGCTGTTTCCGTGCTGTGGTGTATTTTGAACGCACGGTTTTCTCTGCTGCTATCACATTTATCCGTTTGACACGTCGATTCAACTTTTTTTTATCAGCACAACGAATGCAAACAGCCACATTGTCACATTCGTTCACTTATGTTTCCACATAAAGTCAATAGGGAAAAAATGCCATGTTCGGTGCCTGCCTTATTAACGCTATGCCATACTTGGTACCATGATTTCTTCAATGGTATGTTGCGTAGTCATGGTACAGAGCCAGTTGTTTACTTTTTTGACGTGGAGCTTTTACGATTTTGATTAGATCTGCACATTATTCTGCCGTATGTTTGGGATCATAAACTAGAACAACAAAAAGTTGATTTTGAAAGCGTCAATTATTTGGCTTTTTTAAAGTATAGTATTGGATATTTCTGTCAAACAAAAATTTCGCTGGTGGTGCGTTTTTCAAAAAAACCGCCTGCCAAACGCCGTTTCACAATTTAACGCATGGTTTTTTTTCGAAGCTAATCAGCAGCTCGCGCATGTGTACTATTACGACAGCTAATGCCCGTATTTTCAGGCCTGTGGAAAAAAATCAGTCCACGGACAGACATCATACTGAAACTTTTTTAAAAGCAGGAACAGCATGTGCTGCTTTTCTGCTCACATTGTTGTTTGTAAAACGTTGCGTGCGGCATTTGTTCAAAGCAAAGGCAACGTTTATGTAATTAATGTACGCGCGATTTATGCAACGAAAACCGCAACACACGGTTCAAGTTTTTCCACAACTGAAAACAAAGCTTTTTTAGTTTGTTTGCCAAGAGCGCAACTTTGCGCGAATCAGAACTCAAATTTCCTCGCACTTGACGAACTCACACAAGGAACTGGGCGTGCAATGCGCAAAGCGTAAAAAACGAATGGTGTCATTTTATCGACTTAGTGATAAATAAATCAGTGGCACGCACGGGCATCGTCACTGACTGGGTTGTTAGTTGTTACTCACGGCTCATGTTCGCTAAACCGCAGCTAATTCTTCTGATACTGAAAGTTCATAGTTGTTCTAACAATGAACCAAGCAACACAAAGTTATCCGTGCCTGAATAAGTAACTTTTTCTTGTGCTTCTTATCATTGTCCACACAATCAGAAACAACAAAAACTTCCGTATGGTAGTGAACTTTAGTGCTTGTGAACGTTGATTAAAATCATGCGGATGCGCGAGCGAGCGCCAGCGAGCGGACAGCGCATCACGCATAATATGAGCCGTTATCCCCTCGCGCGCTTTTTTCAAATTTGCTCGCTGCGTCCAGCGAGCATAGTATAAGCTACAAACCTGCTTCTGTGCACACGAAACGAACACCCAAAGTTGTGCTTGGAGCCGCGAAAAAATTTTTATCGGACAACTTTTCATACGCTGTAGACACGAAAAACCTATTCTGAAATTTATGTTACTTATTTTTGTTTCTATTTTTTTTTCTGGTATGTAATCATATGTGTTCGCCCTTTCAATTTTTACCTGCGACACTTTCACAGTCAAACAAAAATGTTTCCTGGGGTAATTTCACCTGGAGATTTTGAAAATTGGGTTAATTTTTTGCCCTGACCCACTTTTTGGGTAAAAAATGGGCATTTTTCAAAAATCGAAGGGTTTTTACCTGGTTTCAAGTGTTCGCCCTTTCAATTTTTAGCTGGGACACTTTCACAGTTGAACAAAAATGTTTCCTAGGGTAATTTCATCCGTATTTTCTGAAAATTTAGTTTATTTTTTTGCCCGGCACTTTTTTGAGTTAAAATTGTGCATTTTTGAAAGTTCGTAGCATTTTGACTGAGTATCAGTTTTCACTCTTACAAATTTTGTCTGAGCCACGAAAAATAATAGGAAAAAGGTCTAGTCCGTAGTAATTCAATGCGCTGATCACGGATTTTGGGTTAGTTTTCTTACGTGAGCAACTCTAGATGCTGAATCGTGACGATTTCCGGCGAATCGGCCGTGGAAATCGGCGAAATCGGTCCAGAAATGAAAAACAAGAAAACTATGTTTTCCAGTGTAATTCAATGCGCTGATCACGGATTTTGGGTTAGTTTTCTTATGTGAGCAACTCTAGATACCGAATCGTGACGATTTCGGGCGAATCGGCCGTCGAAATTGGCGAAATCGGTCCAGAAACGAAAAACAAGAAAAGGGTGTTTTCCAGAGTAATTCAATGCGCTGATCACGGATTTTGGGTTAGTTTTCTTACGTGAGCAACTCTAGATACCGAATCGTGACGATTTCGGGCGAATCGGCCGTCGAAATTGGCGAAATCGGTCCAGAAACGAAAAATAAGAAAAGGGTGTTTTCCAGGGTAATTCAATGCGCTGATTACGAATTTTGGGTTAGTTTTTTATGCAAGCAACTCTAGATGCTGAATCGTGACGATGTCGGGCGAATCGGCCGTGGAAATCGGCGAAATCGGTCCAGAAACGAAAAACAAGGAAAAAATGTTTTCCAGGGTAATTCAATGCGCTGATCACGGATATTGGGTTAGTTTTCTTACGTGAGCAACTCTAGATGCTGAATCGTGACGATTTCGGGCGAATCGGCCGTGGAAATTGGCAAAATCGGTCCAGAAACGAAAAACAAGAAAAGGGTGTTTTCCATGGTAATTCAATGCGCTGATCACGGATTTTTGATTAGTTTTCTTATGTGAGCAACTCTAGATACTGAATCGTGACGATTTCGGGCGAATCGGTCGTGGAAATTGGCGAAATCAATCCGGATACGAAAAACGAGAAAAAGATGTTTTCCAGGGTAATTCAATGCGGTGATCACGGATTTTGGTTAGTTTTCTTATGTGAGCAATTCTAGGTACTGAATCGTGACGATTTTGGGCGAATCGGCCGTAAAAATAGCATAGACGAAATTGGCCTAAAAACGAAAAATGAAAAACCTGAGTTGTCCGGGGTTTAGAAGAATGTGTGACCAACGTATTGTGATTTTGGTCCGACCTTTGGGGCTTATGTAAAAGTCAGAATATTATCTAAAAATGCGGGAGACGCATATAAAAGGAGGAATATGGCCTTGTGTAAGCAGTGAAAGACTTGGCTCGACAACGCTTTTCAAGTTTCTGATGTGGTACACACGGATACAAGTACATAAGAGTCATATTTTTGCGCCGTTTATTTTTTATTTCGGTTGCAAGTGGCAACCCTCGTACATTGTAGACAAATGAAACTTTCACATTTGCTTTTTTCTAGCTTTTAGCGACCTCTAAAACTACTAAAATAACGATCAGACTTTAGATCGCTGACACTGGTTTGCACAAAGTGTATCGCAGAGGCATTGGGAACGCAAGGTGTCCTTCTGTGGCAAAGGCAATGACTGACCGGTTTATCCTGTCACAAGAGTTTGGTAAAAAGGGTGAAAATCAACGGAAGACAACACTTTTTGCACTGGTGCTGCTGTATGCACAGCGGTGCGTACGTCAGCAAACAACGATAAAGCTACATGCAGCAATGTTTTGCAATCTCTGATGTTTCTGTTTTTTGCACAGAATTTACAGTATAGCCGATTAAACATGGCAGTTTTTTTCAGGGTGCAAGGAGCGCGCGAATTTTGAATGAAAGAAAAAGAAGTTCAGAAACCAAATTGTATGCCAAATTTGACGCGTTTTTTTAAACTAATGGATTATCCGTATTATTCTGTTCATTCTTTCTCCCTTGCACACATGATTGGAAATTATGTTGGCATTTTTGAAAAAGACAACTCCTAGTCAGCGACTAATCCCGCCTTGATGGACTGCCTCATTTATTCGGCCATGCTGTACAGAATTTCGCACATGATGTGATTTTAGACTAAACTGAAGAGGACAATTGAAAAATATCTAGATAACTTCAAAGTTTTTACGCTTTTCAGCAAGCTTTTAAACAACAAACGCGGCGCAAAAATATGACTCTTATGTACTTGTATCCGTGTGTACCACATCAGAAACTTGAAAAGCGTTGTCGAGCCAAGTCTTTCACTGCTTACACAAGGCCATATTCCTCCTTTTATATGCGTCTCCCGCATTTTTAGATATTATCAGCTGTCCCATTTGTTAAGCTGACGTTCTACAAAAGAGTCACGACAAAAATGTTGTATCAGAACGGTAAGCAGAATCCAACGAGAAACGCGAGGAAGCGCAACGCTGCGCGGAGGACTTCAAAGCGATGAAGAACGAATTCAAAAACGAGTCTAGCAAGCGTTCACAAGACCAAGTCTCGATCCTGTTTCGTGAAAAATGGCACCACCACTCGGCTTTGCTGAAACACGTTCCGCATGCGCACGATAAGCCCGTCAACCAAGGACCGACCAACTGTTTTTCAAAGTTCCAATTGTCTTCTCAAAATATTTTCTAATCGTTTATTTTACTTTAGCCGTTTCTGATTCTTTTCTAATTCACATTATATACTTTCTGTGTTACATGTTGCAATAATAAACGCGTCCATTCTGGACTACATCCCTACTGGATCGATCTTCAGCAACGAACGTCACTCACTCTGAAATTAAAATACGTGCTGTAGTTTTAACACGTTTTTCAGCACTTTTTCACTTTAAAAATAAGTGCACGCTTGTTTGGCTTTCATCGGACTTAAAAGGTCTTTAACTGTTTTCCACAGCAAAACATGAAAAAATTAATAGGTCCTTACTCTTTCTAAATAAGTCTTGTTTTATGAACAACTTTATAAACGGACATTGTTCTTGGCAAATTCAAAAATTTGATTTTTGTGGATTTCCACCATGGGACATTCCGCTTTTTTAGGGAGGAAGGGGTTCATAACGGGGGTATGCCTTACATACGGTATATGGAATACTTTACGTCGGAATCTCGTAAAACTCATTTAGTATTGATAACTGCTAATAGAAATTAGCCAGCTCAAAAAACATAACTCATGATTACGCATGTGTCGTGCATAATTCTCGTTAGCACTGTTGCCTTTAGCGACATATACAGATCATGTACATGTACATGTATGTACATACATGTACTGTAAACCTGATAATTCACTTTGTAAATAAGCTACGTATATCAGCAATGAATGTTTGTCTGAACGTGTTTTTGAATCACGCACCGCAGCAATTCACGAATAAACGTATTATTTGATCAGGGCCATTCTTTTTTCCATATTGTGGCTCTTTCAATAAAGTTGAGAATTCTCAGAACAATGAAAAATAACGCATTCGTTATCACTTTCGCTTTCTGGAAACCCTTTCTGAAACCGTAGAAACTCTCGCATATGAAACGTTATTTTTCAAAACCATCATCATTTTGTCTAATCTGCTGCATCAGCAGACAAAAAAACTGATTATTGGTGTGAGCGAGAGAATTTTTTATTGCGTTGTTGGCGCGGCGTCTAACAAAACCGAGACGCAACGCAAAAGCGCTCTGTCGTCGAGCGCGCGCCCATAAGCAACTGCTATTTAGCGTTTTTAAAATTGCTTGATTGATTGGCAAGCGCTGTCCAACCTTCAAAACCTTGGTGGTGCGCTTCTCTTGCTCACCTTTTTTCAGTTTTCTGTGTTCACGCGCTTGGCAACTTTTACGTGCGTGTCTGCCTGTCACATACCCCACGTGTGCATTCGTGTCATGTCATTGAAAGTCACCAAGAACACTTCGCTCAAAAGTCAAAACTGACCGTATTGCGTTGTCGAATGTTTATTCACATAAATTTGTCAAAAGAATTCTTTTCTGTGGCGTTTATTTCCAGCGCAAGCCATGTTGTGCAATTGCTGGAATTGGTTTCGAAATAACACTTTATTTTTGTCCAAACTGTTATTGCTGATTTCAATGCTGCTGCATCGAGGCAACTGTACATTGAAGTGTTTCGTGTGCGAATTCTGGGAGTCGCAAAAGTTTAACGCAACCGCGTGCTTGAACGCCGGCGCTGACACGCAAGTGCTGTGAGTGCGACTTTTGTAAACAACAAACTGACTCGGTTTTTGTGGTGATTTTTTCTCTTATTGTTCTCTAGCAAGTTGTTCTGTTGTTGGTTTCATGACGTTGGTTCCGTTTTTTCGGTTTTTTATTGAGCCAGAATCCAAGTCACACGAGTGATTCTTTGCACATACAATGTATGGCCTATTTTTTTAAACGTGTCCCACTGAAATGACGTCATGTGCCACAAAATATGCGCTTGTCGTTCACAGCAAACCAGACTGTCCGTTTAGCCGATTTCTTCCCGTAAACAAATGGTGAATGTCGAATCAGTCACACCAAACTGAAATTTTAGTGCCTGTACTTTGACAAACGGGCGTTTTTAAATAAAATGACGTCACGTTAGTCCGGACACGTTTGAATAAATCCACAATACATACCCTGTCACCTCATTTTACAGAGGCAAAACTTGCGGCTTACAGGAGTGCTCGATGACGGATGATGAGACTGCATGCGCGTTGGTCAGTTTCGTCTTTTTTTCTTGAAACAAAGTGATCTCAAACTACTAGCAAACTTTTTCATAAAAAACGCGTCACACGTTGGTTTTGCAGTGAGTGGGTTCGCTACATAAGATTTGTCGACTGAGATAGCGCTGAGAAAAAGATAACGACTGAAGAAAGACGGGCCTTGTTAGGTCAAGTCTGTAACCATATCAGTTCAAATCCTACTCAAGGTTTCAAGCACTTTTTGGTGATGCCTGTATCGCTTTGTCCAATAAATAAAAAAACACACACAACTGTAACACCGCTGCTGAGAATTTTCAGTTTCGCGATAAAACGTCACAAAACGGCGACCGGCGAATCGTGTCGATGGGGTGCGAGTCGCAGAGCATGTGCGACAGGAAGGCAGGCGGGGTGAATTCGTGCGAAAACGAACACTCAGTTGACGGCGACGACTTTCAATGGTGCTGTTGTACGACGTCACTTTGTAACTCGGCACCAGTTACGAAATTACACCACGACTTTCTTTTGCTCGATTCTAGGCTGCAACTAGATTGCGCGCTTTCGTTTTCGTCGGTATTTTCTATTCTGTTAGTCAGTTTTCCGGAGATTTTCTGGTAGGAAGAATTCTATTGATTATTTTGAAGTTTTTGTTTGCAGTACAGTGCATATATTTGTACATACAGAGTGTCTGAAAAAAACCTCAGTGGACAAAGCGTTTCGTTCTCGAAATTGTTCAACATTTAAGTTTGTCATTTGAAACGCAGTGTTAGAAATGTTTGCGATTGATTGTATTTAAATTTTGTGCGTTTTAAACTTCAGGCTCGAGAGCGAAGCCATTTTCCCCTTTGTTTTTATGAGACACGTGCAATTGCAGTCATAAAAATTTTGATGGAACAGCATTTTGTTTTCTTGCATGTTCGTAAGCTGTGATATACAAATGCTTATTTTTATCCAGCGCTTTTCCTCAATGTTTTGCCTACCACCGATGCTGCTCTCTAGTGTGCTTGATCATGATTCAATGCTACGCGCGCCTTTCGCTTTATTAAGCTTTCTCGTTCTGATAAACTGCATTCGATTATTTAGCCATTAGTCTATGGCTACGATTGCAATAAAAGCAATGTAAAATAATCTTAGCCAGTATTAAAATCTGACTATCAATGTGAAAATCTTCGAAATTCGCATTTCTGGCACACGCACCACAACACAACACACCGTCGCATTAGTCATGTTTTGCATCTGATAGTGCCTGCCCAGTGCCCCCACTAGTATCACACGCCTGTTGATGCTTGAGTATATCAAATAAACTTCCTTAAAGACTGGCTGAGGATCTGATGGTAACTGTAATGAACATCTAAAGCGCTCGACAGGCACACCCTTTTTACAGTCGAACTCGAAATTATAGGGAATCCACTTATTGGTTTGTGGTCACGTGTATGCATGCTTCTGTGCAAACCAAACTCCGCCCCCACAGCACTTTCTGCACAGAGAAAGCGTGCATGCACATGATCACCAGCGACGACGCTGATTCCCTATAATTTAGAGTTCGACTGCAGAATGAAGCGATTCAACAAGTCACCTGTTTCCAAGCGCTCGTGAACTGTTTCGGATGCCAGCAGTCGATTGGATCGCCGACGAACTGCGTGGCCGAAAGCGTCACTGCGCACGCCGACAGGATGACGACCGTGAAATAGTGATTCAATCGATCTGCTGCGTCCGACGCCAGCCGCGGCTGGATGGAACGCACGAAACTCGTGAGGAACTCCATTCGCGGCCAGTGGCGTTGTCAGCACAGGGTTTATTAGATAGTGTCTTCAAGGTGTTCAGTTGTAACGATTGTTTGCGGTGATCAATAATTGCTTACTTATGTTGGTTTATTTCAGCACTTAGGCTTTGTAGGCAATAATAAGTAGGCGATAATGAGCATATCGCATGATGTCCTTTGAATATATGTAGGTTTTGATTTTTATCCTCCGGGTGTATCACACCGAGACCGAACCTGAAATTTTTTAAAAAGCTGTGGGATGGAACGCAAGAATTTCACATTGCTAGAATGCGTTTCACATCATTGTTTACCGCTGACTGTCAGTAAGTAGCAATGAAAATATTTATTGACAAAAAACAACACATTGATGTACTGTATGCGAATTATCAGAGATTTTTCTTGTCATATTTTTTGTAAGCTTTACTCAGAGGCTTATACTCGCGTTTGCTGCACAGAGTCACAAACTTGCTCTGTCAAACTGTCAATGCGATTTTCGCGTGAGTTTCTGTGTGTGTCTGCAACCGTTGACCACAGTGCGCAGCTTCTCAAGTGCTCCAAAGGCTGACAGTTTTCTAAAACGCAATATTTTTTTTCGTTTTTACATTTTGCAAACAGAAGTTTTGCGGGGATTTATCGTGTACATCCAAGACACGATGTTTGACGCTGGCTTAAGGGACTGTAACCGTTCTATAGATATGCACACTGAAAATGCAAAAACCGAAATTCACACACCAATTTGACAAATTACGAACATATTGCAGCAGCACAAATTTCAAGAACAAACAACGCTAGTGCAAGAATACACCCGAGTAACAGCATGACCACCATGCCTAACACGTCCTCAAGTCTTAACGGATGCACCGAGCCTCGTCTCCCGCGCATTTCCGGTTGTCCATGGCATTTCTGTTCGCGTCTCACCAGGCTCCACTGCTCATATCGTCGTTGAATTGCGCTTAACATCGGCTGCAGCTTGTTTATCGCCTGATCGACCGTCTGAATGAACTGTTTCGATGTCTGGTTTCTCGCAAACTTCATAAACCAAGCGTCCGTGCCAATCTCGGGCACGTTCACCACTCGCAGTTCGCAGCTGAACTCAGCAGCGAATGCGATTGCACTGTCCTGGTCCGTGATTTGCACGCCCCTGCCAGCAGCGATGTAGGCGATCTCGGCTTCGTAGCTGGAAAACTCGCTCATCAGTTTCGCTGGGTTTACCTGATGAAGATTATTTTAAGAGCTTATTTCAGTTTTATCAGTGATCAATTTCAAACAAAATTTCAAAAGCCACCAACAATCGTCCTCCCAGAACTCGGCAGCTGTCAGTTTCACTAAATTGATGTTTTCCTCAAGACGAATTGCTCGAAATATTAGTTCGATTGATTCTGCAGTGACGCCGGGATATGGGCAACGGGCAGTGGCTTTCAGCTTTGAGGCAAACGCGCAGGCGTACACGTCTACAGGGTTGTGCGCAAGTGCCACCTTATGGACTACTGTCCTTTCGAACGATTGCCTGTTGATTTTCAAGTCTTCTCCAAGTGACAGCCAAATCAAGAAGATAAAAACGACTTTTCGTCTTGACATTTTTTAGTTTTTTCAGTTACTGAGTGTTATGTTTCAATTGCTGACAACTGATGCGAGCAATCAGATGTCGCAGCTTTTGCGTGACCATTTGTGACTGCATAAAAACCAGCAAGCAGCAATTCGATTTGCGGTACACTTTGTTTGTTTAGTTTCATATAAGCGCAACTAAAACTGACATGATCATATGGATGAACAAGTATTTTTAGCGAAAAAAATATTTAACTGTGTGCTGGACATGTTTAGCAACAAAAACTGTTCAGTTGTGCGTCATGTATCGCGCGGTAGCACTGAACTGTGCGTACTGCTTCATCACCAACGCGATCGCAGTGAGAAAGTCCCGCTCGGTGGTCACGTGACGGCGCTCACGAATCGCCAGCATGCCCGCCTCCGTGCAGACGCTGCGAATTTCGGCCCCTGAGACGTTTATTTCACAATCACAATCCGCAGACACAATGTGTGTTCACACGGACATACACACGTTGCTTGTTCAAAAATGCACACGTTTGTTGCGGATGCACGTGCACACGCATGGGGTACTGTAGATTTATACGACCTGAACCACCGAAACGACGTGATTTGCAGTGAGACACCAGAGTTTAAGATCGGCTGATCCCTTCTAACGTAAAAATGTGACCAAACCAAACTAACTAAGCTGGGTTGCTTTTGCATGACAAGCGCTTGATTTAGAACACATGACGGCATTTTCGTCTGACACGTTCAAACAATCAGGCTTTTACGTGCAAGTGTGTTGAAAAATCTATGAAGGAGATTTTTCCAATGTACCAGTTGCGCTCGGACAAAGACGCGCCAGCAAGTCAAAGCGAATTTTCGGTGCGACACTCATTCGTTCGGTGTGGATCTTGAAGATTTCAGCGCGGGCCTTCAGATTGAACGGCAATGATGACATAACCAATGTTGTATAAAAACTAATAAAAACTAAAAAATAGTCACCAAATTGTTTGGTACGGCAAATTCGATCTTACGATCAATGCGGCCGGGACGCGTCAAGGCTGGGTCAAGTGTGTCCGGTCGATTGGTGGCCATGAGCACCTGGACATTGTTTACTTTTCTTTTCTCTTCATTTCAGTTTTCACACGGAAAAAGTAAAAGAATTTCTTCAAAACCTTGATGTTGCCACGAGCGTCGAACCCGTCCAGTTGGTTGACCAGTTCGAGCATGGTGCGCTGCACCTCGTTGTTGTGCTCGTCATCGCTGCAGAAAGTGCGAAAATGGTGCGTTTTGATTTTGTGAGTGACGACAGTTTTGAAAACACAGAACACAAAAAAGTGCTTTTTATCCACCTGAAACGGGTGCCACCGACCGAGTCGATTTCGTCAAAGAACACAATGCACGCTGGCTTTGAGCGCGCCAACTTGAAGATGTCACGCACCATGCGTGCCCCCTGGCGTCAGTTGTGTGTCAAAAGGATCGTGTGATTTTTTAAAATTTTAATTTTAGTTTTAACGTGCTATTCTTTTTGTTCTTTTTCCATGGCACACATGACTGGCATTTTTAGGAAGACTAGTCTTTGACTAATTTCGCTGTGATTGAGAAGACAATTGGCATGCCCTCAGCAGACTTGCACATCATTCTTGCATGTACCTCTCCAACATATCGCTGCACCAGCTCGGAGCCGATGACCCGAATGAAGCAGGCGTCCGTGTGTGCGGCCACCGCACGTGCGCACATCGTTTTGCCGGTGCCCGGTGGCCCGAACAACAGCACGCCCTTCGGTGGGTCAATGCCGAGCTCGACGAATTTGTCAGGCTGAAAATCAGTTTTACAGCGATGCATTAACAAATTCAGAAAATTCACAACAGACTGTTTGTCGTTTATCAAATTTGATTTTTCAAAACAGATTTTTCACAAATCCTCTGACGTCGTTTGACGTCTTTCACAAATCCTTTGAACAAAAAACAATCAGACAAGCGAAAAGCGAACATGCAGTAACGGCATTTCAATGACTTCTCGCAGCTTCTGCAATTCTTCTTTCGTGCCACCGATGTCGTTGTAGGTAATGCTCGGTTTCTCTTCGACCTGAAATAAAAAATGCACATGACCTCGATTGTATCTGCTTGCTCTTTTCGCCTATCCTTCCTTCGGCTTCATTCTTACCTCCATTGCGGCAATCGCGGGGTCCACTTTTGACGGCAGCGGCAGCATGATTTTCGTCTGATTGTTTGATCCGGGACCAAGGCTAACAGAAAAAAACTGGTTTTCTTAACGAAAAAGATATGCTACAGTTCAATTGGAACACAGCGCTGTCACGCAGATGCGAGCGCACCCCACTCGTGAGTCCGCATCAACGTCTGCCTCGTCGACGGCACCGTCCAGTTCGACCACCATGCGGCTGCCGTGACCTCCGACCTAAAAACAGGTTATTTTTATAAGACCTATTTTTTTAAACGTGTCCCACTGAAATGACGTCATGTGCCGCCAAACCTGCGCTTGCCGTTCACATCAAGCCAGACTTTCCGTTTAGCCGATTTCTTCCCGTAAACAAATGGTGAATGTCGAATCGGTCACACCAAACTGACATTTTAGTGCCTGTACTTTGACAAATGGGCGTTTTTAAAGCAAATGACATCATGTTAGTCTGGACACGTATGAATAAATCGACAATATTAAGGTTGAAAAACGTTAACAAAAAGACATAAATTATTGCGTACCACAAACAGCGGCGTTTTGTGGTTCGGGTCGTACTCATCGTCATAGAACTTTGAAATCACTTGCGCCACGGTCAACGGCGGCACGTCTATGCCCTGCAACGCGATCACGTCCTCGTGCAGGTCCCATTGTGCCTGCGGCGCTAGACCCATCTCACCTCGTTCCCCTAAACGTTTTTTCCAGAATGATCTGCTATTTATGCTAATCAGTTTACTTGAGAGCGAATTTTTGACGTGACTCTACTGCATTGAACGTACAGTACTGCAATCGATGCAGTTTAAAGACACAGCACATCACACCGTTGCGTGGTGAGCAAAAAAAACTTGTGAAAGCAGTGTACACGCATCATTTCACCGCCAACAAAACGCGCGTGTAGGGGGAGCTTTACCAACCGGTGATTGCGTCCAATTGTTGCAACAACGCGGCCGTTTTAGCTTCGACCGATTTCAGCTCCGTCGAATAGAGTCGGAGGCCAGAGTAGCGTTGTATCAGCGACACGTCTGTTTCGTCCATGCCTGCATGATACAATGAAACGTCACCGTAAATAATACACTGCACTCCAAAAAGTTTCAAATGCAATGAATTATTGATGGTATGATTTGACTTTTTTAAATGTTAAGTGCATGCAAGTTGAAAAACTTTGCTGTTGGTTTTTTGGGAATGAACCAGTCACTAACTGCTGGCGCAACTGCTGCTGTTGCTGACAGTCGATTGGGGCCGTTGGTTGGTTTGGCCGGTTGATGATTGCGACGGCTGCATGATGATAATTTGCTTAGGTTGATGTTCAACACGACGAGAAGATGCGTTATGTGGTTGTATCGATCCGCGAATGTAAAAAACGGTAACAAAATGACTTCCACAGCGCAACAGTGTTTTCATATTTATAACATCTGCAATCTACATATATATATCACAGGAAAAACAAAAGTCAGTATGCCACTTTTTAAAGGAGCATTCATGAAGCAGTATTTAGTGACCGCGTAACTATGATTATTAACACAGCAACGCGTCACTATACTGCTTCATGAATTGACCCGCACCTATGTACGGCACGGTTAGCTGATAAATACAATTACCGTAAAGTCTTGCATATAAGGTCTCCTTATATAAATTTGAAAATCAAAAATTTCTGAAAAAAGTAGAATTTCGTGTGACAACCTTATAAGTGGGAGGAGGTCTTATAAAGCGAACATTAGGAATTTCGGGCCTTATAAACGGGGTAGGATATTGACCAAGTCAAAATTTTGAATTTTTTGGTTTCCCGCCGTGTGACACTCCGCCCACTTTTGGGTGGGGGTCTTATAAGTGGGAGGAACCTTATATGCAAGACTTTACGGTAAATCGCGTTTTAATCTTGCTATCAAAACTCTCAATCCGTCAGTGTCCAATTTGTCCATGCTCATCGATCACTGTGGCGCCCGGAACAACAGCAGCGCGTATCGGTCGGCGCACAAGTACACAAAGTCGGGACGTTCGTGCGAGAAAAATGCGCCAAAACTGCGCCCAACGAACGCAAGCCAACCAGCACCGAATTCTTTGCATAAGACGCACTGAAAAAAAAACAACATGTTTTTTTTCCCCCACAAAAAAAATTTTTTTCAATCCCTCGATTAAAAATTTTTTCTGTTTTTATATTTTAAAAAAAAAAAATTTCGAAACTTGGCATGAGTTTTGTGTTGTGTTAATAATCATCGATACAGTATTGCACCAGATCGCCGGGACGTTCATCAGCGAAATACGCTTGCTCGCCGACCTGCAGCGTGTACGCGATCGCATCCGGGCGTCGTCCGTGACGCACCCAGGCGCACTCCACGATGTCACGGATCCGGCGCAGACGCTCGTCCGGCATGTCCGGGTCACGCTGTTTCACCTGTGCCCAACCGAGACTTTTTGTGTGTTGAACCAAATATAAAAATGTTCACAATAGTGAGAAAAATGTTGCACGTTTCGACTCCCCCGTCATGCACAATTGTTTTGTGTGTTCTTCTGTTTTGCATAGAAACAAATGTCCCTACAGATACGAGCACCACATATCGCCGAAAATAAGTTTCTTTTTTTGTTTTGCTAGTCTTAAAAACGAACCTTGAGACGGCACGATTCCTTGCTGCCGCAGGAATCGGGGCGTGCCTCTTTGGCGAAGCATGATGATGACGGCATGTCTTGGTGCAGATTGTTGTCTTGTTTGCTTTGTTGTGAAAAAATGTTGTTTGAAACTGAGCTATTCACTAATCTCAGCTTTATAATCAACGGGCCTAAAATGATTTTGAGCACAAAAGGTATTGTACATTGGAATGACGGCTTCACTGCTCGGATTTTGAAAAATGCCAATGCACGTTTTTCTGTGAAATGAAATTTCACGTGAGTTACTCACAGTTCCTTTCTTTCTTTTCTTTCTTCTTTGTAGATGTATAGATACTTGTGCTTGTCTTTCATGTAAGGTTCCTCCCACTTATAAGACCCCCATAAGTGGGCAGAGTGTCACACGGCGTGATCGCGGAAAACCAAAAAGGGAAAGCCCTTTAATGCAAAACTTCACAGTAATCCGAAGCTTTTTCAATTATTTCAATTCATGTTCGAACTACGTTCAGGTGCAAAACAGCGCGTTCGACTCATCAGCTGTGCTGCCGTTCCATATACATGTATCATTCAACATGGCTCCGCCTCTTTTTGTCGAACGATATTTTGTTAAAGATTTTAAAAGTTTGTTTAGGAGATCCCACGGGGGGTGAGTTAAACTAATCCAAATATTCCATTTCTGACCCTGTCAAAAATCCGCTTCCGTCAACAAAACAAACCGCGATTAAAATGTGACAGAAACCAAACATTCGTCGAACTTCCTATTCAAATTATTTTGCGCATGAGATTTTTTTCAGCAACACATAAAACATCAAACAAAGCAAGCGTGCGAACGTACAGTCCTGTTTGAAAAAAAATTAATATACAAACCACACCAAAAGATAGAACAAAAAACAGCAAAAGTTCGAGTCGAAGAACGAACGAACGGCAGTTATTTATCAAAAGAAATGTTATATCCAGAAACCATCACGTCAAATCAAAAGCTCCCTTTCAATGAAACAATTGCCTTTGCAACATTATCTGAGTGAACATCAGGTGCCAATAAATGTGCTTCAGATAATAACTTTTTTTTAAATTTTTTAATTTCCATCGTGGCAAAAGTTTGCTTAAATTCAGCGCACGTTATTTCAGTACATTTTAAGTACTACGATAACAAATTTCAATTTTTTAAACCTTTCGGATTCACCAGTGGTCTCTAATTTGTTTCTTGCTCATTCTTGATTTTTATCTAATCTTACTCTTTATTCTCTCAGTCAGAGTCTTTTTGTGTGGGAACTTTTCCTGCCAACAGGACACATCAAAGCGAGCGTGCGAAAGTACAGGCCCTTAATTTAAAAAGATACCGAACGTCAAAAGGCTTACCGAAAAAAAGAACAGTAGAACCAACCAAAAAGGGCAATAAACTGAAGAATAAACAAACAGCAACCGTTCGTATAAAAAATACCCAATCTTCTTGTTAGTAGAAGTTCATAGGAGCTTCCAATGGAAGCACTGACTTTCAATGCCAATGCACGGTGTTTCAGAAAAAAACCTCAATTTACATACCACTGCATTGGTCCACCAAATATGGGCAGAGTTACCAATGGTGGGACCAAAAATTCTAATTTTGACCTTGTCAAAGCAGCACTGCGTTTTATAAATTAAATCTTGTGCGACAAAAACCAGAGAGTTGGCAGTTTCGGCTAAATTTGGCCACTCACTACACTGTACATTTATGCATGGCAACACTAATATTGATAAAACCTTAGCTGTAGTAGGGACTGAAAAGTTAATTTAGGGCATTAGCTGATTGGCTGGTGTGTAATCATGTTCAAACGTGGACAGTTGCATTTTCCTTTCACACAGAAAAAAAATGCATCCTACACTGCAAAGTGCAAAACTGCACTGAATTTTGTACTGCATTTAAACTGAACTGCATCTTTATAAAATACATTCAGTCAGTCAGGCATTTCGGTCATTTTTTAAAGATCCAGTGCATTTTAAATGCAGTTTAAACTTTTTGAAATAAAAGTTGGTTTCTGTTGAATGGTTGGCTTGAAATTCGGTTTTGCGTAGAGTCCACACCGGGAGCAGTATGCGACGTGTGGATATTGGAGCAAGCGCGTTGCCGGCTTTATTGGTGACGCTCTGTTGCATAATTCACGATTGCTGTCGGGCGATCGAGTCAGAATCGAGTAATGGACACCAAAGAGTGCGCCGCAGCGCCGGTCTCAGCGGATCGACGTCGGTTCGAAACTCGGCGGGATTGAGTGGCTCGCTGACAGCGCAAAGTGCAGCGCAAATGAAGAGTTTGGCCGGCTCGACTTCTGTGCTATCGGGCGGTTTAAGTGGCAGCGTTAAATTCCAAACGGGCGACGAATTTGATCCGAGTATGTTCGATTTGTTTTTGTCATTTGTGATTTCTTTTTATGGCTGCGTTTTATATTGTATTATTTCAGATAACGCTTGTCTGGATGAAACGAACACACCAACATCCATCGAGCAATTGCTGTGGGATAAGGCACGCAAAGTGACAAACTGCAGAAAATTCCCCCAGGGTTTGCCCCATCATATAATCTTAACACACTCAACTTCACCAATTATGTATGACCTATTTTTTAAACGTGTCCCACCGAAATGACGTCATGTGCTGCCAAACATGCGCTTGCCGTTCACAGCAATAGATTTTCCGTTTAGTCGATTTCTTCTCGTAAACAATTGGTGAAAGTCGAATCAGTCGCACCAAACTGACATTTTAGTGCCTGTACTTTGACAAACGGGTGTTTTTAAATCAAATGACGTCATTTTAGTGCGTACACGTTTGAATAAATCCACAATACTATTTGTCATCAATTATTGGTTTTCTCAGCGTCACAGCCAATAAACAGTTTCTGGCTAACGAGGCCTGACCAAGCAGACTCAACATTTGCCGACGGGAGCTTTTCAATGTGGGAAAACGCGCCACCAAACCACCGACGCAAGATGTTCTACATTCTGCAACAGTCGAGCATTCGACTGCCGACCGTATATTTGCGAACGGTCTCGGAGCACGGCACACTCATCGAAATGTATCCAAACGAGATATGCCAACGATTGGACGAATGTATTCTAGGTGAACAATTGTGTGCATGTTAACATGGACAATTCACATGAGCACACTTAGTTGAAGGTGTTTCACTTCGCGCAGGAGAGAACTGTTTTATAAAGAAATGAAAACCAACAACTGATGAAGGATGCGGTTTTTCGTGAACCTTGTGACTCAGGTCAGCAAAGTGTGATCATTGGACACAACGAAGAGAACTACGAGGGCGTTCTGTTGGGGCCAAGGTTTCACGGACTATACGTCGGTAATCCAAACAATCAAAATCGAAATTTGTCAACCACGCTGACGTTCAGGTTAAAATAATGTGAATATTGGTTTGACATCGCACTATTTGTCATACGATGTGCCACTATTCGTCGAATTGTTATGTGTGTTTAGTCTGTACAAATCGATCAACCACCAAGACCCGCAAGCACCGGTGCTGAAAGTTGGCTACAGAAGCGTAGACGGAACGAGACACTATGCCGAATGTTACCCGCACGATTTGAACAGCGACTATTGGTACACAAACAGCCGAGAGTCTGTCGTTGGCGTGCACCAGCTGCACAGCACCACCGACAAACAACGCTGCTCGATTTATTTCCGCAAGTCCATTTGGCTCGACTCGCAGGTCCAGTTTTATACCTCCGTTTTTTAATGCTGACTTTCAACAAGTTTTTTGCTTTTGTCAAAACGTTTGACGCAAAGTTTCAGTTCATTATCAAAGTGAAGAAGGGCAGCCGAATGCAGAACACCGCCCATAACACGGCACCGATTTACATTATTGACGACATCAGTTTTCGACTTGGTCAAAACGATCGACTGCTGTCCGCATGGAGCTGGTCGAACACTTATCTAAATTGTTAGTAGTTACCGTGGCTGTCTTGAAAAGACCTAAAGGTGCATTCATGAAACAATATTTAATGACGCATAGCTGTGCGGTCATTAAATACTGCTTCATGAATGCACGTTAAAAGTTATTTTGCAATCTTGTCATCTGCTGGCGCTGAACAATCTGAAAGAACCGAATTTTTGTTGTAGCGCCCACAACAAAAGCGATCAGCGATCACAGCTCACAAACCGACTGCAATGGAGACACTTGCACGTGGGGCACTCCAGTTGAACTTCGTGGCAGTGGAAACACCGGCGAAACTGGTGGAGGCTTTGTGCGACAGACACAGGCGCCTCTGCCACCGGAGACAATGCAACATCACATGCAGAATGGTGGAAACCCTCCTGTTGTACCTGGTAACTCGTATATACAGTACATTGTACAGATATTACGGTATTGGCCATCACGCTAAACTCAAGCTTGAATGAAGCAGTATTTAGTGACGTGTAGCTGTGTTAAAACGTAACGTAGCTAAGCGTTCATTAAATACTGCAGTACTTCATGAATGCCGCTTAAAATCGCAGATTTTTTAAAATATGCATGGCACAAATGCACATGCACAGGCTCAAGTGCGTATCCGGTGCTTTCCTGTGTGGCACCTCCAACAATAACAGCAGATGTCACCTGTTATATTCGTGGCCCAAATATTCCATTCGCCGTTGATACGCAAGGAATTTCCTACGAGTTAGTAAACATGTACTATCATTGAACTACTTCTAAAAAAACGTTTTTAAATTCAAAAAGATTCTTTACAGCATCTGGTCTTACCGTCATCCAGAACTGGCGTCGCAGCGAGACAAGAACGTTAAGGGGCAAGTCTGTGTGCACTTCATTGACAACACCGCAAAAGGAGAGCTCTGCAAAACGGCAGACACCCGGCTGACCAGCGTGAGCGAATCGTTCACAAAGGCAGAATTGGGATGCGACTCGTTTTATGTTAGTTTTTCTTCTAAATTCGTTTACGTTCAATTTGGTGATTGAGAGATCACAGGAACGTGACTCTCTTTTTGCGTATTTTCAAGCCGTTCATCCGCTATACCATCCCGTACGGCGGAGTGCCGAACCAGCCGAAATCGCAACGACTTGCGTTTGCGTTCATCCTGATTGACAACATCGACTACAGTGGGCGAGTCGGGCGAGACGAACAGAAAGCAGCGTGTTCCGACCCATTTCCGAACACTCGGCCGTATAACCCGTGTACGTTTTCTGGTCCAAGCACTCACGCGTGTCACGGCTTCGTTCACCTTTTTGGCTTTTCAGCGCCAAATGGCGACTGCGATTGTGATTTCTTGGACCCAAACTGCGGATGGCAGCCGGAGTCGAACTCAACCGAGATCCCTCCAAAGAACAGTGGCACCTGGCAGTTGACCGCCGTTCCGGAACCGTCGCCGAATACGATTCAGAATGTCGTCAAGTGCACATCAGTCAGCTCTGGTTTGTTTCATCGCCATTGAATAAACGAGCAAACCAGCCGAGAAAATAATTTGGGCGGTGTGTTTTCAGATAGTTTATAAATAAGTATGCGTGCAAACGAATGCCATTAAGGTGTCTATTTAACTGTAGTTTTTTGTGATTGAGTGCCTTTGTACACCACTCTTCGGTGCGGGCTACCAAACGCACGGAAAAGGTGTCCCATGCGCGTTACAACCAGGAAACGAAGAGAAGCTTGATTCTGGTTTGCAGCAGCCCCGGCAGTGATTTACAAGTTTGGCGCAGCGTCAGAGAAGACCGTGTTACGTTCACCGCCGATGTTCACCACGCAGCCTTTTGCGGTACCACTTGTGCAATTCAAGTATGCCGTTTTCATTCATTTCGGCCGCAGTTTCGTATGACGCAAAAATGTTTTAAACTGAAAAACAAAAAACTCGATAGCAAGCAGAACCACGTGAAAACAAAAATCCGTTTTGCAAAGAGACAGGTTTTCAGATGGTACCGACTGGGAGAACTAATGTCCGGCGATCTGTTGATAGTGCAGGTGTTGTTTGTGACGCTGTCCAATCAAGGTTTGCAATCCACAGGGCAAATATTGCTGGATGAGCGACGACTTACAATGAATTCCTACCAAAGCGCCTGTCAAATGGTCTCCAGAGAAGGGCCACCTCAAAATTCCAAATGCACACGCTTTCAAGTATTTCAAATGGCGTTTACACTATTAAAAAATGTTACACCATCTATATTATTAAATTTACAAAGTGTCTGTCTGTGGCACTTTTTTGCAATTTGAATTGGCGCCCATTTTTGCTACTTAAGAAAACTCCATCTCAAGTTCCTTAACCTATTTTTTAGTAAATGCCAGTTGAGATTGTTTTCTCAAAACGTCGCTCTTTATATAGCTGAAGTCATCATGATACTCTTTGGACAACAGAGACAGTTCAGCGCAGCATAGGCAAATGGAAGCGTGGCTGATCAAAGCTTGATGATCGACTGGGAAAGATGTAACAAAACCGTCTTTGAAAAAAGTTTGAACTTTTTGTTTTTAAAAATCGGGTTGCAAAACGCACATCGACATCGGCATTGCAAGTTGCACTTTGGATTCAAAACAAGTAAATTTCATTGAAATTGATACTCCATGTTTCATTTTCAAATTGATACTCCATGCTTATGAGCGATAATTTCACCGTAACGCTTGATGGGCAACTGGCAATTGTTGCCGCTCAAAACTTGACGAGCGACTGCGAAAGATGTAACAAAACCGTCTTTGAAAAAAGTTTGTTTTTAATTGGGTCGAAATGGTATTTACCATCCATTTTCACTTTGCAAAATGTTTGGGTCATGTTGGGGTAAACGGGTAAAAAGAAGCAATGGCTGCAAAACGAAATTATAAACGTCACTTTTTTGTTTTTTCTATTCATTTTCACTTTAGAAAAAAGGTTTGGCTTATGTTAGGGTAACCGGGTAAAAGAAGCAATAACTTTTTAAAACGGGTATTTTTTAATGAAAAAAACGTTAATTTTTATATTTTTTATTCAATTTTAGTTCACTTACAAAAAAGATTGATTTAGGTTAGGGTGAACGGATAAAAATAGCAAAATCATAAACTTTGCATTTTCACTTCACAAAAAAGGCTTGGCTTAGGTAAACGGGTAAAAAAGCATTAGCTTTTTAAAACGGTTAAATAAAAAAAACGTTAGTTTTTATATTTTTTATTCAATTTTAGTTCACTTACAAAAAAGATTGATTTAGGTTAGGGTGAACGGATAAAAATAGCAAAATCATAAACTTCGCATTTTCACTTTACAAAAAAGGCTTGGCTTAGGTAAACGGGTAAAAAGCATTAGCTTTTTAAAACGGATAAATGAAAAAAACGTTAGTTTTTATATTTTTTATTCAATTTTACTTCATTTACAAAAAGGCTTGCCTTCGGTTAGAGTAAACGGGTAAAAATAGCAAAATCATAAACTTTGCATTTTCACTTTACAAAAAAGGCTTGGCTTAGGTAAACGGGTAAAAAAACATTAGCTTTTAAAAACGGGTAAATAAAAAAGACGTTAGTTTTTATATTTTTTATTCAATTTTAGTTCACTTACAAAAAAGATTGATTTAGGTTAGGGTGAACGGATAAAAATAGCAAAATCATAAACTTTGCATTTTCACATTACAAAAAAGGCTTGGCTTAGGTAAACGGGTAAAAAAGCATCAGCTTTTTAAAACGGGTAAATGAAAAAAACGTTAGTTTTTTTATTTTTTATTCAATTTTACTTCACTTACAAAAGGCTTGCCTTCGGTTAGAGTAAACGGGTAAAAATAGCAAAATCATAAACTTCGCATTTTTTTATTTATTTAAATACATTAAAAAATATTGTATTGTAGGCGACTTCACGGCAGCACAAGGTAAATTTTCTTCAGGGTTATTATTCAGTAAACGTTACTGTTTTTTCTTTCTAAGTCAATGCCACTTCACCAAAAAGGCTTGGCATTGATTAAGCCACATACGCTCGGGTCAATAGGCTAGTACACTATAAAAATAGTATCATATCATACACTCTAAAAAAGTTTGCTCTTTGATTGGGGCAAAGCCGTTATTTAGATTTAGTGTGTTTATCTGTTAGGAGAGCCGACTCCGCCAATTTTTTCAGATTCAAATTGTTGTTGAGTACCAACGAAGTCAGGGAAGTGGCATGACGTTTTTAATAGACGATCTAAACATTGACGGCCCGGTGGAACTGGCCAGCGACGCAAAAGTGTGCGGTGGCATTCAGCCGGTGTCTGGACATCCGAAACACGTCACTGGCGGTGCGTTGAAACTTATGTCTTTGCAACTAATCAGTGCAGAAGATTGGTTGCAAACTTTTTTCATTTAAAATCGTAATCAGTTCAGTTTGGTTGTATGGTCTTTAGTGAGTTAGACGCAGATGAAACAGAGATCTCAAATATGACAAAAGTATTGTTTTTTCTTTTTAACAACAAGCTCAGATCAATCAGCCAGCTGTGGTACCTCGACCGATTGTCTTGACTGTTATTTTGACTCGTATTGTAAATGGAGCACCGACCCAAGCAATAACAAACCGCCAATACAGAACATAACCGGTGTCGAAGACCCTTCAGTGCTCAGTGATAAGTCTGGAACAGACACATCACCAGGTTTTATTGAACTTTTAGTTACAGTACATTTTCTTAAACCTGTCACGTTTTCGCAGAAAACAAAGCCTGCGAAACTTGAATTAAAAAAGAATGAACCGGGAACTGGGTTTCGACGGCAAACACCCAAAAAATCCACATTTATGGCGAAATATATGTTTTTATTCACACTCTATCCCCCCGTTCTTTCTTCTTCTACAGGTTCAGTATTCCGCTAAAAAGGTGACAGGTTTAAAGAAACAGATATATACTTTACTGTAAAAACAAGTGAGCGACAAAAAAACTCAGCTTATCCGTCTGGGTTTGCAAAACTGTCGAATCCGTACGAGACAGCCACGTTGTACAGTCCGTGGGTGACGGTTGCTTTGAGCCCACTTGATCTAAGATTCAAGTACGTTATACGAGCGAACAGCAACATTTTTCAAAAGTTTTCATTGATCGACCATTTTTCAATGCTGGGGGAAACTGAAAACACAGCTTTTGGACGACCATTCCGTTGTCCGTTGATCTCTCCGTGGCAGTTGTGTTCGGCGACGGCAGCACAGGGCCGCAGCGTTCACGCGTTGCCTCCAATCAGGCGCCACCCGGCCCAGCGTCGTTCACGTTCCCAAAGGAGACGTTCGATTGCAAAGAATTCCGAGTGAGTACGGAGCACACCCGGTCGCTTTCAACAAAAAAAAAACTCAAACAACAACCGGAACTTAGTGGTTGTGTTGTCTGCTGACGGAGCTGCGTGCGTGCGCGACAATGTCAGATCTGCCGATAGGTTTTTGTTTCAGTGGCCGCGCATTTAGACAAAAAGTGTGGAAAATATTCCATTTTGCCTTGTTTTTACAGTTCAAAATCTCTGCACGAGCAAACGAGGCGACTTTTGTGATCGTTGACAACATCGATGTGCAAGGCACAATCGGCAGCAACGCCGCAGTCTGCGCGTTCACTGACCCGCTGAGTGACTGGTCGCTGACGTGGCCGTTCGTTCCGAGTGCGTTCGCCAATGAAACTCTGTGAAATGAGACACTGTCACTCTGGAATCCGTCTAACCGCATGTTTTTCAATCACACAGTTTCTTATCCCCCCAATGTGCAAGATCTCACAAAACTGACGTGTCCATTTGTCATCAAGGCGTTCCACGATCCGTGCAGATATCAGCCAAAACCATATCCAGCAACGCCGGTTGGAACGTTATCTTTTCCGTTTCTATAATCGCTTTAATATTCGATCGAGTTTTCAAGTTAACGTAAACCGAATCTACATAACCAGGTTCCTGACGTTAGCAGTCTGCAGACGGGATGGAGAAAAGTGCCCAAAAACGCGGTGGACGTGTCTCAACTTTCGAAACAAACTCAAACAGCGCAACACGAGCTGCCGGGTTCGTGACAACTGTGATGTCAGCCAAACTCCGATTGTTTTAGTGATGTCACAATTGAAAAATCATTCCATTCAGGGGACTATCCGATTCTGCGGTACACATTTTATTCGGCTACTCCTGGACAACCGGAAACTGCCGTTCTTGAAACACCGCAGTGTCTACGCTCTGCTCGAGGATGCGTCTGTCTCAGCGAAGCAAGCATAATTTTCAGTTTACACGCTTTTTGTAATGTTTAGTTCGCTGAGAAT
>JASANC010002242.1:0-100580 GCA_030248135.1 Theristus sp. LFF4_11 | reverse complement strand
TGCGGAAATGTTTGCTTTACAAGTTGTTGTTTTCGTGTGGTGTGAGAAACAGCCATGGTGACAGAATGGAGAAGCATGGAACACACAGATTGTTGAGCTGGCTTGTTCGATTGGCTTGCACAGTTTGTAGGAATGTCGAAAAATTGGTTCGTGTAAGAAAATTGCATCAAATTTGCTTGAAAATGCAACAAAGAAATCGATGGAACAGTTTTCATTCATTTATTCAAAGAATCGTTTATTCACGTTCGCAGATGATTTTTGCTCAGGGTCACTCTTTGCAGGACCGAGAAAACCGACGTGTTCAGTGAGGTGCACGAGGTGGCACAAAAGCTGGAGCACATGCTCACTGCCATCGAACAAACAAAGGACAAACTGTATGATTACGCAAACAAAAGCAAATCAGCCAGTGAGAATGTCGAGAAGCGAAGGGTGCGTTCCGCTCTGCGTTTCATTCGTTTTTTTCTGCCCAAATAGTTGCTGTATGTTTTTATTTTCAGAATAAGCTGAAAGATATGATTCAACTGGAGCAGACGTTGACACATCACGGCACCGAACTGAGCAAGGACAATGACGAGCTGCAGTTGTTGGGGTAGTGTTTGGATGGTTGTACATATGTGAAATGAACTATGAATTGTTGTCGGTCACAGACTTTCCATTCACTACCGTTTTCTGCAGCTGCATTCTGAGTGCGTACGGCGGAGTGATCGGCTCGTTGGCACGGGACCAAGCGGCACAGGAAATCGATGTCGAATCAAAGGTGCTCGATCAGCTGAAAGCGTATCACGACGTACGTTGCTGTTGGTGCACATCGCATAAGAATACGATGTTGCTCACACTTGCACTGACTTGTTCGGCTGCGGCTTTGTTTTACACCGCAATTGTTCGTTTCACCACAATTTTCATTGTTTTTAGTTGGTGTGGCAATGTTTATTGTTGAAGTATGAACACGATTTGCAGGAATACAAAGAGATCGTAGTGGCAAAGGAGAAACTGAAGAAGCAGGTGCTTGACTACGACAGCGCGCGACGCCGCTTGCAGCAGGTGCAGCAGCAGGACGACAGGGAGAAGGAGATGCTCGCACAGGACGACGCTGATGCGGCATTCAACAAATTGGAATCCACAAAGGTGCTTCGAAACTGCAGTGACATTTGAGAAATGCGCAAAGACTGCAGAAATATGCCAACAAGTAGAAATGCCAAGTGCCAATTCTGTGCACCATTGTATTCCACGATTCTTGCAGGACACACTGGTTGCGAACATGCACACGCTCGCCAGCAAAGAAGTCGAAATTGCCAGTCTCTTCGCTGTCGTTAGTCACATTTTCGTGTTTCTCTGACTTATTGTGTCATTAACCGAAGAGTTTATTGGACAAAAACTTTCAGTCACACCACACAGCCATGACAAGTAAAAGGCAGTTGTTTGAAAGAAGACATTGCGGGCAGTGTTTTGTTGTTGCAGTTGGTCGAGCTGCAACGCGGCTACTACCAGACAGGTGCCGATCGACTCGCCGAAATCTTGCCGTTTATCCAACGCAAAATCGCGACGTATCCGTTTCGCCCGGTGTTTGGGTGTCCCCTTGAGGATCACCTGCGTTATGCAAATCGCTCAATTGCGCTCGTCATTGAAGTCTGCTGTGCTGCGCTGTGTGAGCTTGGACTCAAAGAAGAGGTGACCGTCTTGGGCGTTCAATGATGGGCGTGCGATCATTTGGATGTTCTTGAATGTGTGGCCAGCTTTGCTGGCTTGGAAAGGTTCCTGCCACTTGAGTGAAATTAAACACAAAACAACATTCCAATTAAATGAAATCTTTGAAGAGTCAAATAAACAGAATGTTGTTTTTTTGTTTGAGAAAAGTGAGTCAATCAATTGTTCATGTCATTTGCAGGGTCTGTTTCGAATTTCGGGTAACGCAACACGCATTCGCAAGCTGAAATCGTGTTTAGATGCTGGCCATATTGACTTGTCTGATTACGTGCTCGATCCACATTCCATTGCTGGTACGTTTGGTTGTTCATCTTCAGAACGCTTGTTTCTAGTGCTACACATCATTTTTCGTTCAGGTGTGCTCAAAAGTTACCTGCGTGAGCTTCCCGATCCACTGATGACGCATGCGTTATACAACCAGTGGTGCCGCGTCGCCAGGTAGCGTCGCAATGTTGACAGTTTTCATGCACAGTTTCATGCCAGAAAATCAGATTCTATTCTAATTTCAGCGATCAAAACTGCTTGCCCGTTTTTATGTAACCGAGCGATCACATGATTTCAGTGTTGAGTCGGTTGAAGAGCGCAAGCGTGCGATCCGTTCGTTGCTGGGCGACGCGTTGCCGCCGCGTCACTACGCCAATCTGCGCTACCTGATCAAATTCCTGGCCAAAATCGCCGAGCACGAGAGCGACACGCGTATGTCTGCGTATAACTTGGCGCTCGTCATTGGACCGAACATTCTGTGGGCACCGAACGGCGACAACATGCCCGGCTGCAAACTCGTCGAAACAATGATCCACCATGCAACGTACTTCTTTCCCGACGGTTCGTCCATGTCCCGTCCGTTGTGGGCGTGTTGTACTTCTGTTTGGTCAACGCTGACAGTGGCTAAAACTGCAAAAAAGCGCAGTTTTTGTGACAGGTTGTTGTTGTTGTTGTTGTTGTTGTTGTTGTTGTTGTTGTTGTTGTTGTTGTTGTTGTTGTTGTTGTTGTTGTTGTTGTTGTTGTTGTTGTTGTTGTTGTTGTTGTTGTTGTTGTTGTTGTTGTTGTTGTTGTTGTTGTTGTTGTTGTTGTTGTTGTTGTTGTTGTTGTTGTTGTTGTTGTTGTTGTTGTTGTTGTTGTTGTTGTTGTTGTTGTTGTTGTTGTTGTTGTTGTTGTTGTTGTTGTTGTTGTTGTTGTTGTTGTTGTTGTTGTTGTTGTTGTTGTTGTTGTTGTTGTTGTTGTTGTTGTTGTTGTTGTTGTTGTTGTTGTTGTTGTTGTTGTTGTTGTTGTTGTTGTTGTTGTTGTTGTTGTTGTTGTTGTTGTTGTGGTTGTTTCTGTTCATGTCAGTGTGGTTTCGTTTTTAATCAATCAGTTCCAATTTCGCTGTCTTGAGTTCCGATTTGCGATGGGCCTGCGATGTGCGGTTGATACGGCGGTCAGATATGAGGACAGTTGGACGCCAATGACGCTGGTGCATTGCAACCCTTTGTTGTTGTTGTCATTGCAAACAACTACAACCCGATGTCGGTTGTTGAAATCACAGATATTGTTTTATTGTTCTTGTTGGCAGGCACGGGCAGATATCCTTGCATATTTTGCAAGTGATTTGTTTAAAATAGCAGTGTGTGTACCAGGCGAAAACCCGGAAGTAGGAAACCACAAGTATTTGCAGCGATTTACAAGAACACGAATGTGGAAAGTTGGAATGAAATCATCTTTACTAGTAAGGTCATAAAAAGGGATCGATAAATCACAAAATGAATGCATTACACATCTTCTACGTATGCGGCTTGTTGCAATTGTTCTGCTTCGGGTGCCTTGTGTCCTTCTGATCTGTCGGACTTTGATTTGGACTTTGACTTTGACTTCGACAGTTCGCTAGCGCGCCGCTCCCGTTTATCGGGATCAAATGCATGGTCGACTTTCGGTGGCGTGTAATCAACCTGAAGCCGGTTGAAGTACTGTTTGTATTGGCTCGCATGTCCGCGAGCTGATAAACGTGTCAACAGTTTCAATCGATTTCGATTTCATACAACTTCAACCACTTGCCGTTTTCTGCTCGCTCTTTTTTAGCCGCACCAGCCACACTACGACGACCGCTAGCACGATGAGAATAACGACTGCGCTGATAATGCTCGCTATCAGTATTGTTCGTAATGTGTTTGTGTGTTGTATCGTCTCACCCAGGCTGCTACTGTTTGTGTTCTGCGTCGTAAACAGACTTTAGAGTTGTTCTTTACATGGACAACGTCGTCAGCTTGCTTGGTTTAAATTTTCTTTTAATTGAATATGAAAGCGCGTTACAGGTTCGGTCCTTCATGGTACACTTCAGCTGGTAATGTTTTGGTGTAGTTTTTCCAGCTTCGTTTTAATTCTAATTTCTTTCAACTCTGACTGACACTAACATTTGTTGAAAAAGTTGACACGATCGCCTTTACTGAATGTTTCACTGAAGAGAGTGTGGCAACGGCAACCGGTATTGCAACAGTAGTCGGTTTGGAAACAGTAGTCGCTGCGGTAGCAGTCTTCATCGGTGGATGTTTGGTTGCAAATGTGCTATTTCGAGAACTTGTTGTGGTTGATCTGTTTGTTTGACTGGTGGTCTTGGTTGTTTGCCTTGTGTTTTTCTCAGCTTTGGTCAAGGTGGTGATTGTAGTCCTTGAAACTGGTCTTTCTACTGCAGCGGTTGTGGCCGTCGTGTTTGTATCTGTTTCAAACACAGCGTTTTGGTAAAGTGCGAGATGAACAACTTGATGTAAGATCGGTCCAACCTTGATGATTCATCGTATTTATGGGTCTGATGACAGTTCCGTTTTGGTCATTACATCGCGCTTCATGGCAGCATTGTTGCAATTGGTTCTGTGGGTTGCAGGACTTCTGGTCAACGCAGCCACGGCGTTCAACGGCTCCTGTTTCTCGGCTGAAAATCTGAAACAAAATTGAAACGAGTGATCAGCAAAAAATCGGTGTGTGGACAACAAATTAAAAATGGTTAACAACAGTGGAAAACGAAAGATACCGTTTGGCAAACTTGGTTGTGCGAGCACGTGGACAGGTTTGTGGTTTTGGAAACGTCAGACGTACAAGCAGCAGCTGGTTGGCACGAATAGCAGACCAGTAGATTGGCACTGGTGAACGCTGGTGACGCAGTGAGTGGAATGAAAAGCACGCGAACCAGTTGACAAGCACTTGGTAACATGATGATATCAATCAGATGAACGGTGGATTGTTCGGTTGCAAATCAGTGGCAGTTGAAAAAATACCAGTGCAAAAATTAAAGTGGGTACTGTGAATACGGTTGTACTTTTACATTCGGTAGTTCATCGTCAACGGTCTTGACTCTCACTCAAGTCCAGTGCAATGTGGGCTGAGTGTCTTCAACACCCGGTATCATCACCAATAGCAGATTACCATTGTTGTATGGTGGAATGCGAATGACGCTGGTTGACACGCAGAGTACTGCATTGCTCATTTTCCGAATGTGATGGTTCGTTCACCTCGTCTGTCAGTTTTGTCGATTAGATGCATAAAGTTTATTTATTTCGGATTCAACTTCAACTGTTGTAGCGAGCAAGTCAGGTGCAGAACGCAACCGGGATAGCATAACATTCAACATGGTAAAAACGCATGGGGACTCTGTTGATTCTTTATTTCTGTTAGTAGAAGCATTACAAACAAGGCACAAGAATTGTGTAACGAAAAGAGCTTTGTTATCATTTCATTAGTGATTTTCGAGTTTTATGCCTTTACAGCGACAGTGTGGGTTGATTAGGAAGTTTGTAGTTTTGATTGTATTCAGGATACATCATTTTGTGCTTGCCACTCTTGATTTTGATTGACTGTTTGCTTCTCATTTGATTGCCGCGGAGGCTGGATGCGTGTATCTGGATTGAAGCATTGGTCCGCTGCAGCGACGACTTTGTCCTGAATTATTTTGGTTTGTATTTTTTGCTTAGTTCGTGAAAGTGTTGGTTAAAAACATTAGTTTCGATTGATATACTATTTTTGGGCGGCGTATTCGACGAACGAGAATGACGGCGGCTGCAATCTGCACGACGACCAGCAGCAAGGCAGCAACGCCGATGCAAAAAATCGGAAGCCATCGAATTACTCTCTAAAACGAGTGATCGACACGTCACGTGATACTCACACCATATTTGTACCGAATAGACATTCATTAAACCTATAAAGGCGCTTTCATGAAACAGTATTTAGCGACGCGTAGCTGTGTTAAAACATAGCTACGCGCCACGCGGTCACTTGATACTTCTTCATGAATGGCCGTTAAGTCGCCCACTTTTGGCTCGCCCGTTGTCATTGCTGCAGTTTCATTCGCCGTTTCCGTCAAATTTGTCGTTGTATTTAATGCGGTGGTTGCAATCATGGCCACGACCGTGGTGGACTGTTTGGCCTTTGTCGTCTTCGTGTTCGTATCTTTCATAGTTGTGATTTTAGTTGTGGTTGAGGTCGATGTTGTGGTCGTCTTTGCTGTTGTGCTGGCTATTGCAGTGATGTTGATCAACATGATCAGCAGCCGTCTGTGCCCTCGGTTATGACATGGACGCATGATGATTGCTTGACGTTGACAGGGGACACAACATAAAAATGGTCTGTAACAATGGGAAACGTATTGAAATGTAAAAATTGTTTTGGGCTGGCACAACTGCAACAGTTTACTCTTTTTTATTGACTGATCTTAGTAATCTGGCCAATTGGATATCGACTTTGACGATGCGATTTGATTGATTCGTTTTCACAATTGGCGTTTCTATGGCAGAGTGAATTTGCAGAAGCACAGTAGTTATAGATTCTCAGACAAAGGACACCGACACAACAAAAATGTTAAAACTTTTCAGAGATCGATTTCTCGAGTGCATTGGTGGCATCGTTGGTCGATCGCACCGGCGGTTTCCCGGCGTCCTCAACAGGCAACCAGCCGACTGGCACTCCTCCTCCAGGCCAGTGCGCGTCGCCCACCGGTGCTCAGAGGATATCGCCCGATCATCAAAAGTGCCCCTATCAAATTTCTTATTTTTTGATGTTTTGCAAGCAACAAAATGTAAAACCTTTTACAGGACGAATTGATTTGTTGAAGGTATTGTTGATGTTGCAGCAACGTGGCGCACACCAGCGATCAGCAACAAACCGGGCGACCTGGCAAAACGGGCGCACGACGACCGAAGACAGCGGCGCCGCCACCGCCGCGTGACAAACAAGCGAGTGCGGCGGCAGTGGAGTGCATGTCGGACACGGCCAGCGGCACCACGGACATGGACGCGTCCAGTCTGTCGCTGCATGCGCCCGTCTCGATCAACGCCGCGCAGCCAGCGAGCGTACGGCGCAACGCGAGTCTCAGTCCGAAAAGCTCGGCTCTCTCCGTCGACAACGGTGAACCGAAACCGAATGAACGCAAGCTGAAAGGGCGTGAGAAAGGCAACGTCAAGCAGAGTGCCGACGCGGCTGCCGCACTGTGCCACGCATCGTCCGGCCATCGCAAGACGCCCAGTTACGAGCCTCCGCCCAACCGGCCGCCGCCGCCGCATCGCGAGGCCATCGAGAAACTCAGACGTCAGCCACCCGAGCGACCACCGGCGCCGCAACTCGGTCAGTCGAGTGCTCGCAAGGAATTTCTGTTTACATTCAGTGAAACAATTCAACACCAAACCTCACCAAACCTAATTTCAATATTGGTTCTGTGCCCACCAGTTTTGCTGGCTTCGAAACTGTTGTTGTTGTTTGCCGCTACTGTGGAAAGGTGACAGGCTGCACGTGCGCGATGTTTTTCGACCACCCCAGAAGGGACGGTTGTTGTTGTTTGTTGCCGTGCTGCTGCTGATTATTGATCCGTCGGCAGACGCAGCGCCTTCGCGACCTGTGCCGGCCGGTCCCACAGGTCTCGCGCGACGACGTCGAGCGCTCGAATAGGACACGTGAAGATGTGGCGAACGTCCTCGTCAGCGTCGTTGCAGAGTGGGCATCGCGCTGGACATCGGCTGTCTATCTTGTGCTGGTATGACGCCAACATCGAGCAGTAGCCCGACCGCAGTTGTGCCAATCGACGCCTCGTGTAGCGTGGCAGTTCGCGCTCAGTCAATGAGATAGGTGGCGCTGGCGCGTTGAGCACAGGGTTCGCTGGACAGTGGACACCGTGCAATGACGTCCGCGACAGACACGCTGTGAACAAAGTTCAGGAGCTGTTGGCGCGTCGGGTGCTGGACGTTGATCGCCTGGGCGGCCTCGTGATCGAACCTTGACGCCAGCGTGTGTTTCATGGCTCTGTGTCGCGTGGAGACGGACGCCTCGCGATGGTACGGTTGTGCGTCATCGTAGCGCGCGCTCGCGAGATATTGTACGCAGAGCATGCGGAGGCGTTCCTCCACCGGCAGCTCGGCGCACTCCGTATGCAAGTGATGGACAGGCGCGGCAGTGTGGCAACCCGTGGCGACGCGGAGCGCTGCATTCTGCACCCGCTGCAGTTTCTCAATGTTCGTGGCGGCTGCGTTGGGCGCCCAGACCGGGGCAGCGAAGTTGATGACGCTCTTGATTGTCGCGCGGTGCACCGTCAGCAGTGTCTTTTGTGGCGCCCCAGCTAGTACCGCTGAGCGCCTTGAGTGTGCGGACTCGTCTCGATGCCTTGGACGCGGTAGCATTACAGTGTTGCATGAATGACAGTTTTGGATCGAATGTGACGCCGAGAATCTTAGGTGTCAGTTCTGTCGGCAGCTTGTTGTTGGCGATGCGCACGTTGGGGTCGGCCTTGTGCTCTCGGTTGTCGGGCGTGAATAGCGAAGCCGTCGTTTTGTTGACGTTGACTGTCAGGCGTTTACGTTCGAAGAACGTGCAGAGTTTATTCAGGTATTCAGTCAGCACCGCAGCTGCCTCCGTGTATCGGGGGCTGCTGGCCGTCAGCGTGAAGTCGTCGGCGTAGGAGACGACGTTGACCTCTTGTGGCGGCTCAGGAATGTCTGCGACGTACACGTTGAACAGGAGCGGCGATAACACCGAGTCTTGCGGCACGCCCATTTTTATGTGGCGGTGTGGTGACGTTGCCCCTCTGAATGTGCAGCACGCTTCTCGACCTCGCAGGTACGCCGATAGCCATCGTAGTAAGGTGCCGGGTAGATCAGTCGTCGAGAGTTGCTTGAGCAGGAGTCGGTGGTCCACCGTGTCGAAGGCCCTCGACAGGTCTACGCAGACAAGCGCCGTGCGGTCCGCAGGTTTCGGTCTGTTGAAGCCGGTCGCAACCGATGTCGACACCTTGAGGAGAGCTGAGATTGTAGACCGTCCTTTGCGGAAGCCGTGCTGGTGCTGTCGTAGCTGCGGCAGCAGGTACTGTGACAGCGGGTCCAGCAGCAGGCGTTCCAACAGTTTGGCGACGGGCGAAAGCAGTGACACCGGGCGGTAGCTGTTGCTCAGTTCTGGCGGTTTTCCTGGCTTCAGGCTTCAGAAGGGACGGTGCGCGCCTCCGTCGCAAGCTGAGCTGCTTGGTATCCCGGCAGGTGCTCCATGGCATCCGCCTCACAGCATCCATCGCAGGAACAGCAGCGCCATACGACTGCCATGCAGCTCTCGGCGCAATGATGAGCTGATATGAGTTGTACAACACTCGCCAGTCGCAAAACGACACCAACCTCCATAACGCGAAAGCTCGCTCAGACGCTGGTGTACTACAGCAACAGTGGCCTCGAAACTAGATTGCCTTTATGAGCTTGTGTGACTTTGCGAGTTGCGAGTGTGTCGACTAAAGCAACAAGAATGGCAAGTGTTTTCAGGGAGACGACCGAAATCGTACGTGCTCGGAGTGGCGCAGGGCGTTGGCGATGTCGGCGTCGTGGCACCGTCGGACACGCCGGCTGCAGCAAACAACAACAACAATGGCAGGCCGCAGCCGCAGCCGAGACGCTCGCTCTTGATCACTGGCTCAAGCTCAGCGGACGCATTGGACGTCAGTGCTGAGCATCATCAGCGCAAATTGGAGCTGGACGACTCGATGCAGAACACGTCCATGGTGACGGTGCTCGAGGAAGACACGCTCGGCAGAGACGACGCGAAACGGCAGACGCACAGCGGCAGCAGCAGTGGCGACTCCACCGGCCACAACGACTCCGTCACGTCCATCTCGATCGACTCACCGTCCGCACGCGACAAACCGCCGATCCCCGTGAAACCGAAGAACGTGAGTGTCGACAGTCCCACCACGACCGCACCCAACGTGACGAAACTTTGAAAGTCACAATTTTTTGGATTGATGGCGTTTTGTTTGTTATTATTTTAATCGATGCACATTGATTTGATTTAGTCTACCAGATTTCAGCTGGTTACATTGTTTAATACCAAGTTTTTTGTGTGCTAGAGCCAGGTGTTTTTCATGCGCCATTTCGACATCGATATGATGCTTGATGACAGATAGCCACATGGGGAAGCTCAACAGTTGAAGCCCGTTTATATCTCGTGTTATTGCATCGCAGTTTGGTTCGGTCGAAGTTCGCTGTTTCTCTGTGTGCGTTCAATTGATGCATTCTACTTGATTTCCACAAACTTTTGTGATACTTTTGCAGCGGCAGACAGGAAGATGGAGTTTTTTTTAAAAAAGATGGAGTTCTTGCACTTTTCTAGTTTTCATTTATACTTGTGTCGTCTTGTTGCGGTCTTACTGGAATAGCACTAACGCTCACTTTCACAAAATTTGATTCGATCGTTTTGTTTGCTTGGACTGTAACAATGTTCCACACTGCGACTTTTTATTCTTTCCATCTTTTGCTCTTGTTTTGTTTCGCTTTTCTACAATCCCTCTTGAAAATATATGCAACATGACGTGATGACCAACCAATCAGTGCTGAGAATTGCTCATGACTAACCAATCAGCGCTGAAAATTGCAATGACCAACCAATTACTAGTTGCATATATTAGCGAGATAGACTGTATCTTTAATTGATGTTTGAATAATACAAACTACGTTGTTAATTTTTTCAACTTCGGTGACTTTAAAGATTATGTTTTAGTCAAGATGTACTCGTCAAGATGCGCACGCTTATTGCTTATTGGTGATGCAATTTTTATTCGCGATGCTGTGATTGATTGTTCTTCGCATGTTAGATGATTTGCAGAAAGGATATATTTTTGTTTGCTGTTCAAAATACAGTCATAATCAGTCTCAAAAACCGAATTCATTTGTACAGGGCGAGCCAAAAAAGGATCCGACTTCAAAATGCTTTCAGTGGCTTGTGCATTTGTACAGGGTGAGCCAAAAAAGGTTCCGACTTCAAAATGCTTTCAGTGGCTTGTGCTGAGATGTTTCCAGCCGAAAATTGAAACACCATAAAACACTTTGGAGGTTTTTCTGACCAAGTTTTTTCAGGGTATATCGTCTCTGTCATTCATACCGAAGAATATCTGGAAAACATGAAAAGCGACAAATGTTGTGAAATGCAGACGGTTGATTCAGCTGTAACAAATACCAAATGATGAACATTGGTGACAACCCGAGTGTTCACTACACAAAAAATATGAAAAAAAGCAATACGCACACGCACAAAATGCCGAATCGCATTTGAGTAGTTATTGACAACTCTGATATTTCCCTTCGAGTCTGAGTGTGCGTGAGCGGTGAGCAGAGCCGATGCGAATTTATCGTTTAATGACAATTGTTTTTTTTTCTTTTTTCAATTCCCACAATTTGAAACTCTGATTTTTTAACCATAGCAGACTGATTGTTTTCTCCAGTGAAAATCTATTTTTTTGAAAATTACATTGTTAAAATGAACGGAAACATGTAAAATAATAAGAATTTAGATCAGAAAAACCCTCCCGAAATGTTCTGACAGTGTTCCAAATTTTAAGCCAAGGTCTCAGCACAAGCCAGTGAGAGCATTTTGAAAGCCTTTTGGCTCACCCTGCGTATCACAGAAATGAATGAATCAGAAAAAAGTGCATGCGACTAAAGAGAAAACAGCTGACCAGTTAGCAAGTGTGAAAATGAACATGGATTTTATGAGTTTGTACTTTGGTTTATTCTGATGGCCGTTTTCAGTTGTCGTCCTGGGCGGCGAGCGGTGAAGAAGCTTTTGTGTTGGGGGGAGTGTTCGGCCGGTGCACGCTGGCCTGCACTGTTGCTGGTGCCGGCATTGTTGACCCAATGGTGCTCTCGAAGAATGTGCGGTACCTGAAGGAATTTTTTATATTTTAAAACAATTGCACTGCTGGAATCTTAATTGCAACTTCTGCGTAAGGTTGGGCGAAAAAATCCGCATTTCTTAAATTATTTTTTACAAGTTAGGAGTGGTTCATTCGAAGCGTCTCGACGAGCTGGGTTCGGCCAGACCATTTTCAGAGCGATCAGGTGACTAAGAACGCAAATAACATCGTGTTTTATTGAAATTTTAGCTATTCCATAGAAAGATTGCATTTTGAACAGTTAAACAGATCACAATTTTTGACGTATGATTGAACTTTCAAAAAATGCCAAAAATCGAATTTTCAGAGCAATGTAAAAAATCTAAATTTCTTCTTTTAAAAATAAAAAATTGTCCCCCTGTGTTGTCCGTCCGCGGCACTGTTTTTTACACTGGCCTGCCGTTGGTTGGCAATCATGCAACACCATGACTGGGCATTTTTTTTGGCATAGCCGCTCTTGTACTAGACACGCTTGTAGAGTTCTATTGTTTTTTTTAACATGCTAGACTCACTCGGGCGACTCCGGCTTCATGCCGTCAAAACCGCGTTTACTGGCGTAATGGAAGAGCACTCGATAGACGAAGCTGTACTGCGACTGCTGGTGCATGACACCGTAGCGTCGTTTGCGTACACGACAACAAGTGCGCACCTAAACACGGCTAGCGTCGGTGATTCTTGTGATCATCATGATACAACGAACAGAGAACGCACCACGTCAAAAACGCCCTGCTGTTCGAGTGTGCGCAGGCAGCAGTCAATGATCGTAAAGGTGCCCGAGCGTTTCACGCCGCTGTCGCAGTGCACCAGCAGTGGCTCTGTGATGCCACCGAGACGAAGTGTGTCTGCAACAATAACTAGTGCTGATCACTTGTCACTGATGAAGCGGGCCTGCTAAAACATTACTTAGACAATTAGACCTACTAAATGGTTCAAAGCGGCTACTAAATTCATATTTTTAAAAAGCGTTTGCAGTTGAATCGTGTTACAGCTACATTTTATGTTAAGAAGTCGTTGTACATGGTAGCTCCCGTTTTCTGCGGCGCTTGTTTGCTTTCCGCTTCAAACTGACCGATGGGGCCTCTAGAGCTTGGCAAGAACTGCGGCTCCGGCTGCTGCAGATGCCAGATGGCGCTCATGCACAACAACAACGAGTCCATGTCGGGCACGGACTTTCGCGGCCATCGCTTGTAGTGCATCACGTACACGATGCGCTCCTGATTCTTCAAGTCCTTGTGGTCGCATCTCACCGACAACTGATAGATCACGTGATCCGGCCGTTCTGGGTCATCGCTGAACTCCGGAATCGGTTCGCCTTTCTTCTTTGCCTCCTTCTGCAGTTTCTTCTGTACGCCGCGATCCATCGGGCGGCCTTCGTCATCGCGAATATCCGTCGTGCGCACCGTTATCTTTGCGCCGTGGTTGTCGAACCTGTGAACAACGCTGTCGGCTGTTTTTGTGAGCAGCGGCTCGTACGTATTCTTGAATCTTGGCTGACCTCATCTTTGCGTTCAGTTTCAACGGCCAATACTGTTGACTGAGCGCATCTGCAGCATTTTGCGACTGCTGATTGCTGACGAGGCACACGATCACACGAACCCCTTCTTGCCAGACCATACGCCACATGTCGTACGCTGTTTTATTTATAGGCATCTGTAAAACGGTGCATGCAACAAATTGACGAACAGAGTGAATGGAAGACGGAATAAGGATTAGCAATCACCAGCAAACTCGATTTGACGGAGAGGATCATGAAGCAGTGTTGCAGCTTATTGAAAGGTGAATCGTGAGTAGATTCATCGAAATAAATGGAATTGAAAATTGGAATTCAAGGAGTCTTGAAAAATCGCAGTGCAACGGAGGGACAATAAACCTGCGAAAGGATGTGTCGACATCCGGCTGGTGCGGAATGAATGGAAGACGCGTGAATATAGTTCGTATCGCGATCGCTCAATTTCAGATCGAGCACCACACGGCCAGCATCGATCAGCGGCACATTCACGTACGCGTTTGAATCTGGACAGCAAGAGCAAGCAGTGAATGCAGGAAGAAGAGAAGCTGGTGGCAGCACAGTGCGTTGCGCAAGTTGTCAACGAACCAGGATGTGTGATGAAATGATGAATGTTGACCGTGTCAGAGAGCATGTGGCAGTGCTCGTGCAGGCGTGGCTGCACACCGCCGTCAATCGCTTCTTTCACAAACTCCTGCACGGTCGCACCCTTGAAACGACGTTGTGCGCTTTCAGCTTCTCCAGAGTCCGTGTTCGAGCGAAGACTCATGTTGTCTCGTGTTCGATAGAGATGTGATGATGACTGAAAACACTGGATTGGAGAGGCTGATCTAGTCAAGATATCGATGAGCAAATGTTGACGTTTTATTTTGCTGTTTACACATGTAAAACTAATTGGATGTGATTCAGCGTTCTGTCTTTTTATTTAACCGAAAATTCTAGGGGGGGGGGGTGGTCCCGAGCGAGACCGAAAATTCTAGGGTGGGGGTCGGACCAAAATTTTTTCTTGACGATGACAAATTGTCTGGGCAAAAAATTGCTAGTAGGGTGCGATTTGGTGGGGGGAGGGTCCCGACCGAGCGAGACCGAAAATTCTAGGGGGGGGGGGGGGCGGACCAAAAAGTGCTGAATAAAACTTGTTGAATAAAAGTGCTAGAAACCACAGCATCCAGTCAAGGCCTCTCTCTAGTCATACATTTTGCTTTGATTTTCGTTCGGGACATCTGAAAGCTAAACGAACGAGACAAGCTGCACGGGTGAGACTTGATATTGAAGTACAGTATTGAAAACATTGACGTACAAAGTGGTAAATGTATAACAAAGTGGTACATATACAAGAAAACATACAATGTATATTGAGATACAAACATGCAGATAATATAGATACCTACAGATGAAAGAAATGTAGAGATATACAAGAGAAAATGTCTCCATCGAAAGTCAAAATCAAAGAAGGGGGGGGGGTGGTCGGTCAGCAGTAGCGAAAGTGCGGGGGGGTGGGGGGGGTGCCCCGCCCCCCCCTCAGCCGAAAATCCTGCCCGTGCACGGGCAGATACCCGTGTACCCCCCCTCCCCCCTTTACCTTGACACGGGTACTAGACTCCCCCCCACCCCCCTCCGCGAGAAAACACGGGATCGCACCCCCCCTCACGGTGGTCAATCTCATCTCAATTTTTTACAAAAATAGCGTAATTTTTGCATTTTTCTTGACGTTTGTGTCTGTCCCTGCATAGATTTTGTTGTTTCTGACCAAACAAGCAGCTTGTTTGCACAAAATATTCTGTATTTTACAAGAATTTCTGTGTTTTTCTAAGGCAAAAATTTGGTATTACCCGTGCGATCCCCCGTGCACCCCCCCCCTCACGAAATTTTTCTGCCAGTGCACCCCCCCCCCCTCAGGAAAATTTGCTGCCCGTGCACCCCCCCCCCCTCACCGAGAAGGCAACTGATCCCCCCCCCCTCTAAAATTTGGCAAACACCCCCCCCCCCCTCACCCAAGGTCCCGCTTTCGCTACTGGTGGTCAGACGGTCAGGATTTGGTAGGGGGAGGGGGTTCGGAGAGTCGAAATTTGGGAGGTGGGGTCTGGCCCCCTAAATTCGAGAGGGGGGTATTTTGACCAAAATTTGGGGGGGTTTTCCCGGGTGGGGGGGGTGTGGTCCCACCCCCCCCCATCTCGACTAGGGTTGTTAAAAAAAACAAAAATCGTAATGTTGATGAATCCTTGAGTTTCAATGACCATATTCGGACCGTTGTCAAAAAAGCAAATAGCATAGTTGGCACCATCAAGCACTGCTTCCGCATTAGAACAAAAAGTTTCAGGCTGCGTCTGTTCAAAACACTCGCCCTGCCCCACCTAAATTTTTGCCCAACTGTTTGGTCTTCATCTCTAATAGGTCTAAATAAGCTTGTTGAATCTCCACAAAGATCTTTTACAAAATATTTACTCGGCTATGAAATGAACACATCATACCAGGACAGGCTTCACCAAACTGGCTTACTCCCTATTATAATTCAAAGATACATTTCAGACCTTACCATGGTTTACAAATTTATCCATTCTGTTACTTTCGTTCCCTTTCTGAACGATTTCTTTATTTTTCAACAAACCGGAACAGGTACTCGAGGTCATTCACTCAAACTCGCAGTTCCCAGAAACAAGACCACTATCAGGAAAAATTTTTGGTGCGTTAGGACCGGCATGCGGTCGATCCGGTACCGGTCGATCCGGTACGGTCGATCCGGTACCGGTCGATCCGGTACCGGTCGATCCGGTACCTGGCAATTTTCTGGGGCGGTCGATCCGGTACCAGGTCAATCCGGTACCAGGTCGATCCGGTACTCGGTCGATCCGGTACCAATTGAAATTTTCAACTGTTTTAGCATTCAATTCAATTTGTTTCTGATTTGTTTTCCATTTTTCTTCGTTTCTCTCATTTTATCTGATGTCTGAAACATTTTACCGCAGGTTTTTTTTTCGCGGGAAATATGAAAATAAAAACAACAGACATTTTTCCTCAACTCCATAAGAGAACCGAGCCGAGAATCAGTCTTCATATTTTTATTTTGTTCTCCTTTTCTTGCTGAGCTGATAATTTTGCAAATTTTCACCGTCTTGGAGCTTTATTCTTCTGGAAAATAGTTCAGAAAATAAAAAAACATATGGTACACTTGTTTTGCTTTTTTCAGAATCAGATTACGATTCCCAAAACCAACCAAGTGTCGCAAGTCGTCGTCGTCTCATATCGTATCATCAACAATCGTATCAACAATCGACCAAAGAAAAATCGAAAACATAACGAATTGAACGCTAAAAACCCGTAAAACAGCTGAAAATTTCAATTGGTACCGGATCGACCGAGTACCGGATCGACCTGGTACCGGATCGACCGCCCTAGAAAATTGCCAGGTACCGGATCGACCGGTACCGGATCGACCGGTACCGGATCGACCGTACCGGATCGACCGGTACCGGATCGACCTACAGCCGTTAGGACCATACATCTCTGGAATCTTGTCTGATGAAACTGTCACCTCACCAACTACAGCCAGTTTTCGGAGGCGTCTCAAAACACAGGAATATAAAAAAATTCATTCATTTGTCTTTGGTAAATTTTCTGCTGCATTGGAATAGACAGGAGAGTCCGCCCAGCCGCCAGCACTCTTTGTTTTGTTTTGTTTTGTTTTGAAACATGTTCAACTGAATGTGATTGCGTTTTTGTTTTGAATCACATGTGCTCTTTTGTGCGACGTTTCGTGTTGTTTTCTTTTTTCTTGTATCTGGTGCAAGTGTGTGTCCATGTCACAGCTCTTTTTATCTCGCGTTTTTCTGTGTGCTCTTGTGGCTTTTGTGTTCAGGGCATTCTTTTTGTTAACTAGCACTGTTACTTGCTTGCTGTTGCTCATCACTTGCTGTTAGCTGTATTTGGGATGGCACAGGAAAAATAAGAAGAGCCCATAAAGAAAAAAAACAAAAATTTTAAAAAAACAAAAAAAGAAAAAAGAAAAAAAAACAAGTGAAAGAAAAACTGTAATGAAGAAAAGAAAAGCAACTGTGCCGTGTTTGTTTTGCTTTCTCTTGCTTAATTTAATTGTGCCTGAATGTATATCGTGGTCGTTGTGTGCTGTCTGATGTTGTCGGTTCGTGATCGCACTATTTTATTTATTTCTTCTTTCAAGCTTCAACTGTGTTTGCGCGTTTTTTTTAACATTCATTGTTTCTGACTGTCGACGGTTGGTTTTATTTTGTGGATTTTGTTTCTTTGTGTGAATACCCGGGCAGTCATCTGCCCATTCGTTTGCATCGACTTTTTGCTTGCTTTCATTCATGCATTCACCAATTTCATCAATAATCTTGTGTTTCTTTAGGTTTTTTTTGTGACATCAATTGTGTTTGTTTTGCATAATGGAAGTTTTGTGAATGTGTTGATGTGAACTGGCCGTGAGGCTTACAAATAAACTTGATTCTTGATTCTTGATTCTTGTCATTTTTGTTTTTTTTAAAGAAATTTTTTTTTAATTTCAAAAATCAAAGTTGTGCTAAATCAATCAGGGAGTTCGAAGAACCACATATGATATGCAAGCGCCTCCGGAATGACTCCCGTATGGCGGAACTTGTTTTGGTGACCTCAATTACCCCTTTTCCAAACCGTTACCATGCCTCTTCTAGTGATTTGACCCCCAAAACGTCACTTATTGTACCCAGCCCAAGTGAAAATACACATACCGGCTTGAAATTCGATCAAATCTGATGATGTGTCGCGACGGCAGGACACGAAACGGCAACCAGACAACGTAACGATTGCAAACGGAGCAGCTTGGACGCTCAAATTTAGATTGCGAGGCGAATCGTCAGCTTATCTGCATCGGAAATGGTAAGCCAACCTTTGGGACGCTCAAAAACTTCATCGCAGATGTTGTATAAACCTGAAATCAGTCGGTAAAACGGTCCAAAATCGACTGCTAAAGGTTTTACGAGGTAATATCAAAAAAAAATTTTGTTGAACTTTCGAAAAATTGTGCCAAAATTGAGGTTTTCAGAGCATATTAGAGAAAAATTTTTCGAATTTTTTTTTTAAATTGGCATTTTTGTTTTTTTAATCACTTTAAAAAAATTGATTTTTGTTTAACAACCCTAATCTCGACCCCTGGATTGAGTCGAAAAAACCTGTCTGATAGAGATTGATTCGATTTTTTTGCAGCCCCCTCCCCTAGAAAAACTATGGGGACTAAATAACGTAGGGTTGTTAAAGAAAAATCAAATTTTCTTAAGTGATTAAAAAACAAAACAAAAATGCCGATTTAAAAAAATCGAAAAATTTTCCTTTAATATGGTCTGAAAACCTCAAATTTATTTGGCACAATTTTTCGAAAGTTCAACAAAAATTTTCTTTGATATTACCTCGTAAAACCGTCAGCGTCAATTTTGGACCGTTTTACCAACTGATTTTAGGTTTCGACAACATCTGCGAATACTGCGATGAAGTTTTTGAGCGTCCCACCCAGTACCGTGGGCCCAAAAAACTTTTCGAGGGGGGGTGCCGACCAAAAAGTGAGTGGGGGTCCAAACTATGGTAAACACCGACGGTCTCTGGTGCTCTGGGGAGGTGCGTGCACCCCCACTCCCCAGTACCGAAGACGAGGGGGGGTGGGGGCAGTACCGAAGGCGAAAGCAAATTTTCGAGGGGGGGGGGGTGTCGTCACGTGGGGGTGCCGAAAATTTTTCAGTGGGGGGGTCAGTCATGGTACAGTGACACCCCCCAGGCGTGGGCCAGGGGGGGGGGGTGCACTATTGTAGAAAAATTTCTGGGGGGGGGGTGCACACCCCCACCCCACCCATGATATTTTTTCGCTTAAATTTTGAAGGAAAAACGCTAAATTTTGCTGCAAAATCTTTGAAATTACAATGCAGAATATCAAGTTATCATATATGCAGCTTATATCATGGATTTTAGAGACAAAAAAGCATGATTTTTGAGCAAAAGTTCATGATTTTTGGGTGGTCCGAGAAATTTTTTGGGGGTGTCACTGTAACTTAGGTCCATGTAGGGGGTGGGGTGTCTAGGAAATTTCGAAGGGGGGGTGTGGATGGTCCAGTGTCAGGTTTTAGGGGGTGGGTGTCGCGTGATCCTCCACCCCCCCCCCCAACGCAGAGGTCTCGGGTGCTCTGGGGGGTGTACCCCCTCCCCCCACCCCCTCGTCTTCGACACTGGTCACGCGACACCCACCCCCCAAAACCTGACACTGGACCATCCACACCCCCTCGAAATTTGCCAGACACCCCACCCCCCCCCCCCCTACATGGACCTAAGTTACAGTGACACCCCCAAAAATTTTCTCGGATCACCCAAAAATCATGAACTTTTGCTCAAAAATCATGATTTTTTGTCTCTAAAATCCATGATATAAGCTGCATATATGATAACTTGATATTCTGCATTGTAATTTCAAAGATTTTGCAGCAAAATTTAGCGTTTTTCCTTCAAAATTTAAGCGAAAAAATATCATGGGTGGGGTGGGGGGTGTGCACCCCCCAGAAATTTTTCTACAATAGTGCACCCCCATGGCCCACGCCTGGGGGGGTGTCACTGTACCATGACTCAGACTGACACCCCCCTTCACTGAAAAATTTTCGGCAACCCCCCACGTGACGAAACCCCCCTCGAAAATTTGCTTTCGCCTTCGGTACTGCTCCCCCCCCCGCCCACGGTACTGGTCCCACCATAGTTGTTCTAGGGGGGGGGGGCTGGGGGAGCCGCCCCCCCAAAAAATTTTCGAATCTATCTCTATCAGAGAAGTTTTTTCGGCTCAGCTATTATCTATCTAAAAAAATTCTCAGCCAGCTATCTATCTAAAATTTTTTGTCTTCGAAGATATAAAATGAGTCAATTTTTGACCATAATTGACCGTTTTTGCTCGAAATTCGTTAAAATTTTGCTAATTTTAGGCAAAATACGCGTTTATATTCGATTTTTAGCATATTTTAGCATTATTTTGCTGTTTTTATAGCTTTTTAGCGTTTTAGCTATCTATCTATCTAATTTCAAAATTTTGACCGCCCCCCCCAAAGCAGTACCGTGGGCGAGGGGGGGTGGGGGGGGTACACCCCCCCAGAGCACCAGAGACCGTCGGGTGGGGGGGGGTGGGGGGCACCGTGCCACCCCCCCCCCTAAAACCGGGCACCCCCCCATCGGACCCCCCCTCGAAAATTTGGCCGACACCCCCCCCACACCCCCCATGAAATTTTGTCTGGCGGAGACCCCCCCCCAAAAATTTTCCGTACACCCTAAATTTTTTTTCGAAAATCATGATTTTTTGTCTATAAAGTCCATAATATAAGCTGAATATATGATAACTTGACCATCTTCATTGTTATTTCAACGATTTTGCAGCAAAATTTAGCGTTTTTCCTTTAAAATTTAAGCGAAAAATTATCATGGGGGGTGGGGGGGGGGGGGGGGGTGGACCCCCCCACAGAAAATTTTGAAAAAATGCACCCCCCCCATGGGACCCTCTGGGGGGGTCCCACGTTACCATAGGTTGGATCCCCCCCTCACTTTTTGGTCGGCACCCCCCCCCCCCCCCCACGGCACCATACCCCCCCCCCCCTTCGAAAATTGTTTTGGGCCCACGGTACTGCCCCAAAGTCACATGGCCCCTTCCCCCAAAATTTTCCAGCTATCTTTTATCCATCTAAAAAATTTGCTCCAGCTATCTATATCGGGCCGCCCCCCCAACCCCTCGGCTCTGGAACAACTATGGGTCCCACCCAAAGCTTGGCTTACCATTTCCGATGCAAATAAGGTGACCAATTCGCCTCGCAGAGCGTCCGATCTGCTCCGTTCCGTTTGCCGAATCGTCACCTTATCTGCATCGGAAATGGTAGGCCAGGCTTTGGGATTGGGACGCTCAAAAAATTCATCGCAAATGTTGTCGAAGCCTAAAATCAGTCGGTAAAACGGTCCAAAATCGACTGCTGACGGTTTTACGAGGTAATATCAAAGAAAATTTTTGTTGAACTTTCGAAAAATTTTGCCAAATTTGACGTTTTCAGAGCATATTAGAAGAAAATTTTTCGAATTTTTTTTTAAATCGGCATTTTTGTTTTTTTAATTATTTAAAAAAAATTTTTTTGATTTTTGTTTAACAACCCCAGTTCCTTCCAGTAGCGAAAGTGCGGGGGGGGGGGGGTGGGGGGGGGTCCACCCCCAGCCAAAAATCCTGCCCGTGCACGGGCATATACCCGGGTCACCGTGTGTATGTGTACCCCCCAAACCCCCCCCCCCCCCCTTTACCTCGACACATAGTTGTTCCAGAGCCAAGGGGTTGGGGGGGGCCGATATACAGGGTGGGCCAAAAAAAGGTTCTATTTTCAAACTGCTGTCACTGGCTGGTGTTTCAATATTATGAGCTGAAATTTTCAGCATTGATAAAACATGTGATGCCATTTTTCTGACAAAATTTTTATCCAGTTTGGTCAAGTAGATTCAGTTTTACAGCACAATGTTTAAAAATTCCCAAATTTTCAAAAAAAAACGGATTTTTAACCAAGAATTTCACAACGAATCATTGCTCATAGACATCCAAATCATCATCAAGGTTTGTCGTCCGGCAGCGGCTGGATTGAATTTTACGCGAAACTGGCGAGTCACTGCAGAAAAACTTTCAGATTGCTCCCACCCGTTGTTCTGCTGTCCACTTAACCATGACGAAACTGCAGAAAACTGAAACTGAAACACTGTTTTTATTCAAACCGCAGAAAAACTTTTCAAAAGAAACAAATTAACAGACAGAGCAACACAGAAAACAAAAAATCAACTGAACAATTTTTTTCTGTCGCAGTCGCATGGCTGCTGACTCGAGTCCGTTGTGAAACATCAGAATTTCGCTCGAGGTGCTCAAATGCAATTTAAGTGTGAGACCTTTCCACTCTGAGCGCATGATTTGAACTATCACGGGTATCCAAAAAGACCCATTGTCACCTTCGCAACAGTTTCAAAATCTTGAATCACGCATCTTGATACTAATTTTTTCTTGCACTCATTTCAGTCAATTTGTTGATTTTTCGAGCTTTTTAAAAAATTTGCCACAGTGAGCGCTAGGAATTATATATCGGAAAAATAATTTTGTCAGTAAAATGGCAACACATGTTTTATCAGTGCTGAAAATTTCAGCTCATAATATTAAAACACCAGCCAGTGACAGCAGTTTGAAAATGGAACCTTTTTTTTGGCCCACCCTGTAGATAGCTGGAGCAAATTTTCTAGATAGATAGATAGCTGGAAAATTTTGGGCGGGGGGGCGGGGGGGGGCCATGTGACTTTGGGGGGCAGTACCGTGGGCCCAAACAAATTTTCGAAGGGGGGGGGGTATGGTCCATGGTGCCGTGGGGGGGGGGGGGGTGCCGACCAAAAAGTGAGGGGGGGGGTCCAACCTATGAACGTGGGACCCCCCCAGGGGGGTCCCATGGGGGGAGCATTTTTTCAAAATTTTCTGTGGGGGGATCCACCCCCCCCACCCCATGAAATTTTTTCGCTTAAATTTTAAAGGAAAAACGCTAAATTTAGCTGCAAAATCTTTGAAATTACAATGAAGATGGTCAAGTTATAATATATTCAGCTTATATTATAGACTTTATAGACAAAAAATCATGATTTTCGAAAATAATTAGGGTGTGCAGAAAATTTTGGGGGGGGGGGTCTCCGCCAGCATAGTGGTTGCAGAGCCGAGGGGTGGGGGGGGGCCGATAGAGATAGCTGGAGCAAATTTTCCAGATAGATAGATAGCTGGAAAATTTTGGGGGGGGGGCCGCGGGGGGGGGTCAAAATTTGACTTGTGACTTTGGGGGGGGCCGGTCAAAATTTTGAAATTTGATAGATAGGTAGCTAAAACGCTAAAAAGCTATAAAAACAGCAAAATAATGCTAAAAATACACTAAAAATCAAGTATAAACGCGTATTTTACCTAAAATTAGCGAAATTTTTAAGAATTACAAGCAAAAATGGTCAATTTTGGGCAAAAATTGACTCATTTTATGTCTTCGAAGACAAAAATTTTCAGATAGATAGCTGGCTGAGAAAATTTTTTGGATAGATAATAGCTGAGCCGAAAAAACCTGTCTGATAGAGATAGATTCGAAAAATTTTTGGGGGGGCCGGTGTCACGATTTTATTTCCCCGTGTTTTTATTTCCCCGTCCGGGGATTTAACCATGGTGCTAAATCCCCGTACGGGGAATGGACCATGGTGTTAATTCCCCGTAGCAGTTTTAAAAACCCCGTATGCAATATTTCCAAATCCAGCTGAATACAGGCTGTCACATGCCCACCATACAACGCGAATCCGTGTGCGGTGCAAATGGTAACGTATCACAAATATCACTTCAACAATAATGTGAAATAAAGAGAACAAAGTGGACGCAAAGAGAAAAACACGTATCGTGTGAATTACGTAAATTTTTCTCTGTCAATTTTGTTTCGTTTGCTCTGCTGGATTGTTTTCACTCATTGAACATTTTCAAACGTGTTTTTGTTTTACTTTTTGGTTCTAAAAGTGCACTTCAATTCAGTAGGCAGGCAAAAGCCGCCGAACGGTTTCACTCTTATTCACGCGTGATTATTGGTTTTCTGTCTTCTTCTTGCACCCCCAATTTATGATTTCTGTGCTTCAAAAACTGTTGAATTTCATGTATTGTTGCTCGATTTATACAATTTGCGTTGTTGTTGTTTTGTTCTATGCTATTTATTCAAAAGTGTTTTACTTTTGTTTTTTTTTTCCAAAAACAACACTGCTTTTTGTGTTGTTCGAATTGCACATGTGCTCCTCACTTTGCACACGTGACAAATTTATTTCCTCAAGTGTGCTCCATTTCCTCTTATTTCTGCATGTGAATAAAATGCATATTACGATTTGCACTGCACCGCACACGGATTCGCGTTGTATTGTGGGCATGTGACAGCCTGTATTCAGCTGGATTTGGAAATACTGCATACGGGGTTTTTAAAACGGCTACGGGGAATTAACACCATAGTCCATTCCCCGTACGGGGATTTAGCACCATGGTAAAATCCCCGGACGGGGAAATAAAAACACGGGGAAATAAAATCGTGACACCGGCCCCCCCAGGCCCCCCCCCTAGAACAACTATGTCCGCCAGACAAAATTTCATGGGGGGTGTGGGGGGGTGTCGGCCAAATTTTCGAGGGGGGGGGGTCCGATGGGGGGGGGGGTGCCCGGTTTTAGGGGGGTGGCACGGTGCCCCCCCCCACCCCCCCACCCGACGGTCTCTGGTGCTCTGGGGGGTTTACCCCCCCCCCCACCCCCCCCGCCCACGGTACTGTTTGGGGGGGGGCGGTCAAAATTTTGAAATTTGATGGATAGATAGCTAAAGCGCTAAAAAGCTATAAAAACGGCAAAATAATGCTAAAAATACACTAAAAATCAAGTATAAACGCGTATTTTATCTAAAATTAGCGAAATTTTCAAGAATTACAAGCAAAAATGGCCAATTTTGGTTAAAAATTGACTCATTTTATGTCTTCGAAGACAAAAATTTTTAGATAGATAGCTGGCTGCAGCTGAGCCGAAAAAACCTGTCTGATAGAGATAGATTCGAAAAATTTTTGGGGGGGCCGCCCCGCCCCCCACGCCCCCCCCCCCTATAACAACTATGCCGACCCCCCCCCCCTGGAATTTTCGGTCTCGCTCGGGAGTCGGGGGGACCCCCCCCCAACCAAATCGACCCCTGCCCTACTAGCCATTTTTTTCCCAGAAAATGTCATCGTCAAGAAAAAATTTTGGTCCGACCTAGGGTTGTTAAACAAAAATGAAATTTTTTTTTTTAAAAAAAGTAATTAAAAAAAAAACAAAAATGCCGATTTTTTTTTTAAAAATTCGAAAAATTTTCCTCTAATATGCTCTGAAAACCTCAATTTTGGTACAATTTTTCGAAAGTTCAACAAAAATTTTCTTTGATCATACCTCGTAAAACCTTTAGCAGTCGATTTTGGGCCGTTTTACCGACTGATTTTAGGCTTCGACAACATCTGCGATGAAGTTTTTGAGCGTCCCAAAGCTTAGCCTACCATTTCCGATGCAGATAAGGTGACGATTCGCCTCGCAGAGCGTCCGATTGTGCTCGCTGCTCCGTTTGCAAGCGCTACGTTGTCTGGTTGCTGCTTCGTGTCGTGTCGTCGCGACACCATCAGAAGAATTGATCGAATTTCAAGGCGGTATGTTTGTCTTCACTTTAGCATTAGCTTAGCTGGGGACAATTAGTGACGTTTTGGAGGTCAAAACACAAGAAGAGCATAGTTGTTCTAGGGGGGGGGGCCTGGGGGGGCCGGCCCCCCCCAAAAATTTTTTGAATCTATCTCTATCAAACAGGTTTTTTCGGCTCAGCTATTATCTATCTAAAAAAATTTCTCAGCCAGCTATCTATCTGAAAATTTTTGTCTTCGAAGACATAAAATGAGTCAATTTTTGACCAAAATTGACCATTTTTGCTCGTAATTCTTGAAAATTTTGCTAATTTTAGGTAAAATACGCTTTATACTTGATTTTTAGTGTATTTTTAGCATTATTTTGCTGTTTTTATAGCTTTTTAGCGTTTTAGCTATCTATCTATCAAATTTCAAAATTTTGACCGGCCCCCCCCCCAAAGTCACATGGCCTCCCCGCGGCCCCCCCCAAAATTTTCCAGCTATCTATCTATCTAGAAAATTTGCTCCAGCTATCTATATCGGCCCCCCCCAACCCCTCGGCTCTGGAACAACTATGAAGAAGAGGCATGGTGACGGTTTGGAAAAGGGGTAATTGAGGTCACCAAAACAAAATCTGCAAAGTTCCGCCATACGGGAGTCATTCGGGAGGCGCATGCATATCATATGTGGTTCTTCGGACTCCCTGATTGATTTAGCACAACTTTGATTTTTGAAATTTTTTTTTAAAAAAAAATTTAAAAAAAAACAAAAATGACGATTTTTGTTTTTTTTAACAACCCTAGTCCGGTTTGCCTACTTTATTCAAAAAGCGTGAAATATAACGCGCTCTAGAAATTAGTTTTGTAATGATTATTGAGTTTGTTCAGTTTACAAATGTCTGGAATTAAAAGGAACAAAAACCGACGACGAAGAGTTCAAAACGAATAGGTTGGCAATGGGGTAAGAGCAAAATAAGTAGAAATGCAAGAGAAGCCGTACGAAGAGGACGGGCGAAATTCAAGGGAGTGGGCGAGGTGAGAGGGTTGAGTTCTGAGTGAGACAAACAGGCTGGCTGGACCGCATTTATTGGGAGTAGCGCAGGCAGTGGGTCTTGTGACGTCGTCGACGAAGTTGCTCAATTGAAGAAGTGAAAGAACCTCAGATGAAATGAAATGAACACTAATGCCAAACCAATCAACAAACGAGTCGGCTTGGTTCTTGGTAACGTTGCACAAAAAACAACTAACGACGAAACTTGAACGATGTTTCCAAAACATGAAATCAAATTAAAATAGCGAAAACAAAAAAGCTTTGATGTTGGTGGTTGTTTCACATTCGTTTCTGTAATTGGTGTTGATTGGCTACAGCGAGTGGTTTATTGATGGCTACTGGTTCTGTCAGAGAAAGAATCGCAATCTGCAAACAATCACTAGGAACTGAATAAAATCAAAAAACAAAAAATTTTAACCAGAAAACAGTTTTAAAGACAAAAGAAGAATCTCAAAAGAACATAATCATAAACGCCAAACAACGTGAAAATGTGTGATTATTTTAACGAATTCAACGCTGTCCAGTCGGTTGTCGTTGTTGACGTGTACCACAAAAAAATTTCAAACTTGTTGGATCACATTCAAAATTTTCATTTGGAGAACCCAGTGGATTTAGCTGCAAAAGAAACTGTCACGAATCACAAACCCACGTCTTTTGTCTTCACTTGAATGAAGGATCCAAAACGATGAAATGTCCAAAATTCTGGTTTTAGTCTGAGTTGCAAAAAACTAATAACAACGAGAAAAATTTTGGTCAACATTGCCAAAAAACTGAAAAGCGACAACAGCAGCTTCGAGTCCTCTTTTTTCTTGTTTTTTATGACAATAAACAACTCCAAAACTAAACTTAAATTGAATAGGCCAAGTTACAAACAACGAAATCAAGAACAAGAAAACACGTCTCCCAACACACAAGAAAGTTTAGCTGAAGAGGTAATGTCAACGATAATTTGCAATGCTCGAGTCTTGTGCTCTTGTGCGCGTACAACATCTGATAACGCGATGGCATAGTGGTAGACCTCGGCCATTAATTCTGAAAAAGAACTGCTATTCAGCTCAATGAAACAACGTATGTATGGAACGAAACACATAAGTACAGCACTGTCCGTGAAATGAGATCGACGGAAGAAGTGCCAGTTTCTCCAATCTCCTTTGGTGCGATTGCGTTGCGGATCATCTGTATCGTTACTCAGTGTCTCTGAAAAAATATTTTTTTTTGAATAGTTACGAATGCGGTTTTTCTGACAGAAAAACTCGACGCACTTGCACATCAGTGTTTATCGCACCAGAACAGGGATGGTAAAAACCAGTTTTTATAATGCTATGAAAAACCGGTTTTATTTCCGTGGTATCCTTAACACTACACAAAACTTTGAAAAGATTTTGCTACGGGCAAGCAGTTTGTGTTCTAGTTCTAGAATCCAGTAAGCGATATCAATCCATAATGCAGAAAATTTTTGACTTTTGACAGGATCTGTGAGAGTGAACCTGTTGAAACGATGCAGCCAAGCGCAGGGAAAAACGCAGGGTTGACATGGAAAAAAACCGGTATTTTTCTCGAAAAAACATGTTTCTCTGCGTGTCTTATCTTTTTATCCGTTCATCTTGTCGGTTCCGTTCCATATCAGAGCCGAGATTTATCAGCAATTGAAACGCAGCCATGCTAACTGCTAAGGATAAAACAACACATTATTCGAAAACAGTTCGTCAAAACCGACGCAACCATCGGCAAAAAACTACGTTTTCCGATGCATTCACTGTCTAACGCCTGAATTGGATTCGAAAGAAGCACCCCTTGTTTGTTTGAAACATCAGTTTTGTTCAGTCCTAGTTCTAGTGAGGCGAGAAAATGTGGGGTTTCAAAACTTTTGGCATTGGTTTTCTGGAAAAGATACCGTTTTTTAAGAATACCGGTTTTTTCCCATGAATTGTAAAAAACAGTATTTTGCAAACCCTAATCGCAGCTGAAGTGGTGCTCGAGCACACACTTTGGCTCACACGCTGCCTGCTAGCCTGCAAACAAACAAAATCGAAATCTGGTATTTTGTTTTTTTTTTCTAAGTTTTCCGACAAAGGTGTTTTTGAAAGCGGGCCCTCGCCAAGTGCTCAAGCTAACAGTGTCTCGTGGAAGAACCTTCGAGGGGGGGGGCGGACCAACGGCCGATGTAGTCTTCTTAGGGAGGGTGGGGGTAGGGTTAGGGGAAAAAAAAAATCCGGATTTTTTTTTTAAATTAAAAAAAAAATTTTTTTAAAAAAAAAAATTTTTTTTTTACAAGTTAGGTTTGTTCGAAGCGTCTCGTCGAGCTGAGTTCATCTAGACTATTTTCAGAACGATCCGGAAAACTATAAGAGCGAAAATCGTGTTTTATTGAAATTATGTCCATTTCATAGAGGGAAAGTTGCATTTTCAACAGTAAAACAGGACAATTTTCGACGTGTACTTGAATATTGAACCGTTCTTAGTTGTTCCTCTTTAGAAAATTACCAAAATTTGACTGTGTTCAAAAATTCCTGTTTGCTGTAGCTAAGTCGGCAACCCCTGTCGACCCGGTCGCCCCCCCCCCCCAAGACACTTACTTTCAGGTTCAACCAGCTATGCTATCTGCCACATGGCGAGAGCCCACTCTTCAAATCATCGTATCGAAAACACGTACCATAATTTCGCGATCACGTTGCGGGCAACTGACAGACGCAAGTTTAACACGTTAGTTTAGCTCAGCACGCAAGTTTTAACATGTGGCCATGTTATCGGGTATCTGAAAAACGGTCGTGTGATGTGGTATTAACCAACATCTCCGCTCCAATTGTTTAACAATATATCGCACAACTCCATTGTAGACCTATAACATACGCCAATCAACAAAATATCATGTTCATCTCATGGCCTACCGACTGAAAAAACATGTTCTAAGTTGCAAGAAAACGATTTCTGAAACGATATTTCAATTCAGTTAAGTCATTTCAACGCTAAAAATTGACTCTAGAAGTCATCCAAATCGAAAAACATGTTGTACGTCGGTCAAAATGACCAAATAATGACATGTACCTAAGCACACAAAGAAGTTGGGAAGAAAATTTGGTTTGAACTTTCAAAAAATTATGCCATAAATCGAATTTTCAGAGCAAAGTGGAAAAAAAAAATTTTCAATTTTTTTTTTTAAGTTTGAAAAAAAAAATCCAAATTTTTTTTTTTAAAAAAAAAACGAAAAAAAAATAAAAAAATTTTTTTTTTCAAAGCCCCTAACCCTAGGTGGGGGCAAAGGGATTCTCAAACAAACAAAATTTGATTATTTCCTGAAAAGAAACGACGAGGAACGTATCACTGTTCAACGTTCACTTTCATGCAAATTATCCTCCAACGTCAATTTGGACCTACCTTTTGCAGCATGTGAATCCAAACCCAGGTCATCATGTTTCTATCGTTCCAAATGCTTTTTCTGTGTTCCATAGTAATTTCTTGAATACTTCAGATAGAAAACGTACTGGTACACGTTGTTGTTGATGGACAACGCCGCGCTTTTTCGAGACGACCAATCGGCAACAGCCAAGAGTTGGCAAGCAGTTTTCTTCACATTTGAAGCATAAAAACAAGGTATTTTGCTGCTGTTTAGTCCGTTAACGAGCTCATGAAACCAATTGCAGAAGCTTTTATTGGTATCTGGACTTTACTCGTCGATCTTTGATCTGAAGTAGAAATTGTCAAAAAATTTTTGCCAAAAACAAAGTTCACACGAAACTCTGGGCAAAAATCATAAAGTCACTTTCTGTGGAAAGTGTCTTAAACGCATTTTCAGATAAAAATACAATTTTGATGTCCAAAACTAGTGATAAAATCCAAGAGCGCTCCCAAACCATCAGATTGAAGAAAACCACGCGTGCAAACGACTTTTGGCCTTACGCATCTGGCGCTATCTGCACTTTTATGTACTTTCACTTGGCCTAAGAAATAAAAGATGGCCCAATAAAAATAAGACTCGGAGAAAAAACCGTTCGTTTGCACGCGTGCTTGTTTTGTAGTTGGTTGGTACCTTGATTTGGTTCCGGAGTTTGGTACCTTCGGGTTTCCGGAACCGGCGCGCGTGTAATTGGGAAAAAAAGGTGACAATTCGCTTCACAATGTGAATTCTGAGCGTTCGAGCTGCACCCTGCAGTTGCACCGTCTGCAAGCGCTACTTTGTCTGGTTGCTGCTTTGTGTCGTCTCGTGTGGCGTCGTCAATCGTCATCATAATTGATCGATTTTCAAGCCAAGTCGGTAAGTTTTCTTTCACTTGAGCTGGGGATACTAGTGACGTTTTGAGGGTCAAAACACAAAAAAGCGGCTTGGCCTTGGTGACGGTTTGGCAGAAAGTAAATGAAGTCAACACAACAAAATCTAGAAAGTTTCGCCATACGGGAGTCATTCGGGAGGCACTTGCACGTTAAATGTGGTTCTTCGGACTCCCTGATTGATTTAGCCCAATTTTTCTTTAAAAAAAACGAAAAAAATGACGATTTTTGTTTTTTTAACAACCCCAGCGACAGCGAGGACTCGGTCTGCTCCTGTTGTCGATCCACGTCGCCCGCAGAACGCACCTCCTGCTCCTCCAACGCACTCAAGCCCTCTATCGTTGACATCGTCCATTATCGTTTCGTCTAAAATTCACGCCTGAAGGTGCGACTTTTCCATTGATAAAACAAAACGTTTTAGTGCCCGATTCTGGAACACTGAACAGCAAACAAAAAATCAATTTTCTTGCCACAAATCACCTCGGCCGGTTTACAGTTGCCAGCTTTCCGGAATAAATACGTGCCGGGTGGACATTTCAATTTTATTTTTGACTGAACTTAGAAGAACTTTATTTTTTTGTCGTAAAACGTGACTGTTTGCAATGTTTAGTGTCATGTTCTAAACTGTAGAGTGCGGAGCGTGCGTGTATGTGGGTGCGGAGCGTGTGTTTTGCTCGATTGGATCATGAGCATGAGCATGCGGATGCGAGGTGCGCGTGCTTTTGAATAAAGAAGCATTACGCCCTAGTCCGACCCCCCCCCCCCTAGAATTTTCGGTCTCGCTCGGACCCCTCCCCCAGTCGGGAGCCCCCCCCCCCTGGGAAACACGGGATCGCACCCCCCCTCACTTTGGTCAATCTCATCTCAATTTTTTCCAAAAATAGCGTAATTTTTGCATCTTTCTTGACGTTTGTGTCTGTCCCTGCATAGATTTTGTTGTTTCTGACCAAACAAGCAGCTTGTTTGCACAAAATATTCTGTATTTTACAAGAATTTCTGTGTTTTTCTAAGGCAAAAATTTGGTATTTCCCGTGCGATCCCGTGCACCCCCCCTCACGAAATTTTTCTGCCAGTGCACCCCCCTCAGAAAAATTTGCTGCCCGTGAACCCCCCCCCCCCCTCACCGAGAAGGCACCTGACACACCCCTCTAAAATTTGGCAAACACCCCCCCCCCTCACCCAAGGTCCCGTTTTCGCTACTTACTGAACAACCCGTAGTGTCGACCCCTGCGATCAAATCGGAAATTCATATCCTCTGATGCATTTTTCAGCAAGGAATGAAGTGGCCCCGATCACTCCTGCAACGTCGGATTGAGCGTCGCCGTCGAGTTTCGTTCGAGGTCGTTTCCGGGGGGTCACCAGGTCAATCTGTGTCTCCGACAGTCTCCTCGTGCACAGCAAAAGTGCCCAGTTGCACGAGTCACTGCGTTTACCCACAACCAATTTTGAGGCGTTCATCCACAGCGGACAACAACAACACGCCACCACAGAGGGCAACCATGACAAACAAACTCGAGCGCTTGCCGGAGTACTTTCGTGACACCATGGAGTGGTTTTTTGGGTGAGTCTTTTCACTTTTGCAAATTCAGCATTACCTGAGAGATTAGCACATCCATTGAGCTGAGCTTTCATGCCAACTGGCTTAATTGCAGCAGTTCGCAGTGCAAGAAAACTCGCCTTTTTTATGGGTGCTCGCAATTGGCTCACCTGGGGTTGGCAAAATACTGTTTTTTTCAAATCGGGGTAAAAAATTTGTATTTTTACCGGTAAAAAACGGTACTTTTACCGAAAAAAACGAAAGCCAAAAAATGTAAAACCCACATATTTTTCGCAGCCGACTGTGAACTTGAACCAGGATTTGTGAAAACAGCTTTCAGAATGCTTTGTTCAAAATATCGTACACCAACAAATAAAAAAATTCTGTTTGGGCTTGAAAACCCAAAAGGCTAGCAATAAATCGAACGTTATCTTTTATATTCCACCAATTACACAGGAAAAAAACCACAACGATTTCACCGGACAGTCTTTGGTCACAACAGACAAACACAATTTGCTGCAATAATGGATTAAAACCGAATTAAAACTGGTATTTTTCCCATGCCAACCCTAAGGCTCACCTCGGGCTCAGGCAGACCATGTGCTTGCTAAACTGCTCTGTGTCCGTAGAATCATGCAGACGGAAGTTTTGTATATTTTGATGTGTTACTTGCTTGCTTTTCAAAAAAGTGGGCTAGCCGCTGAAGGCTTGTCAGGATGCTGAATACGATTGGGCCAGGTCCAATTGGATGGCAAAACAGACCACAATGCATTGTCGTCAGTTACGTTTTTATGTACGGAATGGCCGATTACACGTGGCAGCTTTTTTTCACGTTGCAAAGAGCGCGCGAAATTTGAATGAAAGAAAAAAGACGTTCAGAAATCCAATTGTGTGTCAAATTTGACATGTCTTGTTAAACGAATCTTCGTGTTCTGCTGTTCATTCTTTATCGTTTTCTTGGCATTTTTGGGAACTATCATTGCATTTTTGAAAACGACAACTCCTGTGTGCGGCTAAATTCGCCTTGAAGAACTGCCTTTTGTATTCGGCCATACTGTAATAAACAAATGACAGATTCACAGTGTTCAGCCATAGCGCTTCTTCAAAACGTCAACTTCACACACACACAGCCAAGAACTTTACCATGATTGGAGCCTTTTACGAACAATGAAAACTGTTACGCCTGGTCCAAAAATCAGACCATGGCAAATTCTGGAGGAAAACGTTTCAAGCAGACAGTTCGATGTTAGAATCAAGAACCCAGGACTTTGTTTCTATTGCATCCATCCATTTATTCAACCATAAATACTTGGTCGACGTGTAATTTTGACAACACCGTGTCGCACAGCTTTTCTGGCACAACCGCCTTTGATAAAACTGACCCAAAGTTTTAGAACAGGGCAGGCAGCTTTTTTAAGTGTTTTTCTTTAAAAACATTTTTTTATTTTTTTTTTATTTTTTTTTAATTATACGCGCGCCGGTTCCGGAAACCCGAAGGTACCAAACTCCGGCGGAGACGGGCAATTACTGCCCCGAGCCCAATTTTACCCTCGGCTCAGGAGGGAATAGACCATCAGATGTTTGTTGGTCACTAATTTTCCACGAGTATGTCTTGTCCACAGCGAGGTTCGAACCGGGTACCTACAGAACTGTAGGCCGAAGTTCTACCGCTACGCCATGGACGCGACGACATGTTGACATGGGTTTTCTGAAGTTTTGACTATGGTAGGCTGAGTGAGATCAGAGCAGACGATCTCGTCAAGGCATCAGGCATGTGAGTCAAACGTACACCCACAAGTTTACCGTCAGCTCTTAAATGTTGTTCAGAGTGTTCGTGCTTTTGTTTTCGTAGAATGGTACAGGTTGGCACGGCGACCACGTTGTTTTGCGCCACAGCTCAAATTGTTACAATAGTGCGTTTGTGATGCCAATAGGAATTCACTGAGCGACGGCTTCGCAGTGTCAAAAAGTCAAATGCCGTCCGAGACCAACGGTGCCTTGATTGCTTTGTCTCATTGGTATGCTTTTCTTGGTAATTGAATTATTACTGTCATGTGTTTTACGGTTGGTTGTGTCGTTCTCTGCTGCGGATTAGTTCTCTGCTGTGTTGCGTGGTGTGCAGGTTCTCCTGAAGTGAAATACTACCTGGAATTGATAATCAGCTCGGCTCGGTTTGTCACCCTTGTGGCCTGGTGGTAGTGCGTTAGACTACAGTCTGTGCACTCGGGGGATCGAGCCCCCGCCGAGGGGTGTATAGGCACTTAACGACAGAGAAAACTCGATGGGCGCCCTACTCAATGGCGTTCTGTACGCTTCTCTGGGTTAGCCCTGGCTAAAAACATCGCCTAAGAATCTCACCAACAACAACAAAACTCGGGGTTCCAGACAGTCAGACTGTTACATACAGACAAATGTTCCAAAACAAACAACACCTTTTTAGCAGTTTTCACATATGACAAGTGCGCAGCGCTGTAATTATTGCATTTTTTTCTTCATCCTTACAAGATTTTTTATTTTAATTTGTAAATATGAGTAAATATAAATTCTGCCACATCCCCATTACCCTACTGACGTTCATTTTTGCATGTTTTGACAGACGGTGCAGCCTGGTCCAATCCAAATTGAATGACATAATTAGCATCCTTGATGTGTCTGGTCTTCTGGACCAGCTGGGGGTCCTATGGCCACTTTCTCCTCAGAGTCCCTGTGTCGTGTTCTTGTTCATTCTGTTTGAATAGCTACCCAGCAACCCACCGTTTTTGGAAAGGCAAGAATTGTTGAAAATTGGGTTTGATGGCTGCTGCTTTGACAACACGAAAATTGCCGTTTGTGTTATGACTTCTCTCTATACGGGCACGCTTTTTAGTGAAAGACACCAGTTCTGTGAAAAATATTTTCGTTTTCATAATTACTGTGAAGCTTCGATCTGGTTTCATTTGGACAAAAGAACACAAAATGTTTAATATCATATGTTTAATTTGAAAAATCGATTTTTTACTTTGAAAATAAGTCCAGCGAGGTCCTTCGTGTGCGGTTCCTGTTTTATTCTCTGTTTGAACCAGGGTTTTTTTTTTGACGCAAAATCGTGCGTCAATGACGAAACATAATTTGGGCTGACGCAAAAAAATTCGGCCGTTTGCGTCAGCTGACGCAAACAAATTTCGAGGACGTCATAATGCCATTTTTGGGTTATTTATGCACTGATTGAAAATTTTTCCGCGCCTTCGGCGCAGACCACGAACTTCTCATAATTTTGTCTGACAATGCATACATATCATGCAAATGTGATGGATGGCATGGTCAGCTGATTCATCGTTTGTTTTTAATATTGTTGTTCAGTGTTATGTTGACGGTTCGATGTAACAACACAGTGGCGTATATTGTTGATTTGACCGTTTCTAGGTTCGCCTAGCTTCTATCCTGAGCTAGCTTCCACCTAGCTCCACCTTTTGTTCGCTCCGTTCTGTTTCTAATCTGAACTGAACAAGTCTGAACAGGTGTCGTCATAGAAGCTCTACAGATCTAAAAATCAAGTCTAGAAACTGAAAAGCCATTACAAAAAGTCTAGGCCCCGTAAAGCTTTGTTTCTGCGCAGCAGGGGTTGTCAAATGCCAAAATCACCTTGTTGTTTAACCACAGGCGTCAAAAACGACACTGTTAGTGATGAATGGCGCAAAAAATTTTGCTTCTTTATCGTTATTTGTTCGATTTAAACTAATATTATATTGACGCAAGAAAATTTGTGCTGACGCAAAATTTTTCGACCGTTTGCGTCAATTGACGCAAGAAAAACTTGACGAAAAAAAACCCTGGTTTGAACTTTCAAGTATAAAGATACCTGTTTGAAATATGAGAATACTAATTACTGTTAGTTTCATATTTTTGTTGTTCGTTATCTCAGCAGTGAAGCGGGGCTGCCAGGTACTGCTTTTTTTCTTCCCCCATGTTGCAAGAATATAGCAGATTAACTGAAAACTTTGAAACTTTCTACTTCGGGACTGCCTGTTTCTGACAATTGATATTATTGTTATTTTGAAGTTTCGTTGAATATGTTCCATTCAGATCGAGCCTAGTTTCGGTGAAAACGAAATGGTTCAGTTACTGTTCATAAAAATGATGCGTGAATTGCATTCCACCGACTTCGACGTATATTAGAGTTCATTACATGTTCACGTCTTTTAAACGTCTCATTGTACAGGGTGGGCCAAAAAAAGGTTCCATTTTCAAACTGCTGTCACTGGCTGGTATTTCAATATTATGGGCTGAAATTTTCAGCATTGGTAAAACATGTGATGCCATTTTTCTGACAAAATTTTTTTCCAGTTTGGTCAAGTAGATTCAGTTTTACAGCACAATGTTTAAAAATTCCCAAATTTTCAAAAAAACGGATTTTTAATCAAGAATTTCACAACGAATCATTGCTCATAGACATCCAAATCATCATCAAGGGTCTCGTCCGGCAGCGGTTTGATTGAATTTTACGCGAAACTGGCGAGTCACTGCAGAAAAACATTTAGATTGCTCCCACCAGATAGCACACCAGACCCGTTGTTCTGCTGTCCACTTAACCATGACGAAACTGCAGAAAACTGAAACTGAAACACTGTTTTTATTCAACAAACAAAACATTTCAAAAGAAACAAATTAACAGACCAAGCAACACAGAAAAAAAAAAAAAAATCAACAAATTTTTTCTCGCCGCAGTCCCTGGCTCCCACCTCGAGTTTGTTGTGAAACATCAGAATTTCGCTCGAGGTGCTCAAATGCAATTCAAGTGTGAGACTTTTCCACTCTGAGCGCATGATTTGAACTATCACGGGTATCCAAAAAGACCAATTTGTCACCTTCGCAATAGTTTCAAAATTGAATCACGCATCTTGATGCTAATTTTTTCTTGCACTCATTTCAGTCAATTTGTTGATTTTTCAAGCTTTTTAGAAAATCTGCCACAGTGAGCGCTAGGAATTATATATCGAAAAAAAATTTTTGTCAGTAAAATGGCAACGCATGTTTTATCAGTGCTGAAAATTTCAGCTCATAATATTAAAACACCAGCCAGTGACAGCAGTTTGAAAATGGAACCTTTTTTTTGGCCCACCCTGTACTTAAGGCCGGTTTATACCTGGCGTATGCGCATACGGCACGGCACGACACGTCACTTTAGGTCCCGTGTTATTGCATACTGCCGTTCTTACAGACGTATGCATATACGGCACGTCACGTCACTTTAGTTTTCGTGTTATTGCATACTACCGTTCATACCTGACGTGCGTCGACGTACGTCTGCCTGCATACGTCAGGTATAAACGGGCCTTTACTGCAGTCGTTGTGGAGGTGTGTCTGTTCATGAGTGTTCATTTGTGCGCCAGTGACACCAGACCAAACGATACAATAGCAACTCAACCAACGCAAAGTGTATTCATGGCGACTTAATGTTGGCGCACTTTGCTTACCCTTTGAGTCTGGTGCGCTTTTGTTAGTTCGTTGTTCACGGGTTTATAGATTCAATGTTTTCTGTGATTTTGTGACTGTGTGTGTGGTGTGTGTACCGTGGGCGAATAATAGGAAACTATTTTGTCAGGTTTTATTGGTTTGTTTACATTTGTTTTGTGTCCAAGCAGCCTTTTGGGACGTGTACAAATGCGGCAGAATGCACTTATTCAAACTAAATGTCGTGAAAGTCATTTCGCGTGCACAGACCAAAAACACATATTCAACGGACACAAACAAACGGCATGTGCGTTACTTTACTTTCGCAGCATCACAAGCTTGTTAAGCGGTCAACTCGAGGATTTTTTACGGAAAGCGAAAATTTTCATCAAAAAGCGACAGTTTCTTTTATTTAGGCTGCCACTTATCTTTTGTGTTATTGGTAATTTTTAGGAATTTGTGCGTTTTTATTTGTAGCATGTCCATATTAGCATTTTCTAATTAGATCGGTTTCTCCTCCGGTATTCGGTCGGTATTGACTGGTGAGATTTTGTTTCCAAAGCCACAATTTGTCTGTTCTCAAGCAGTCTTGTTCTCAAACAGCAACGCGACATGATCAACGCCAATGATTGTGTTTGTTCTGTAGTTTCAAGAGCATCGTCCCGTGAAAGTGCAGTACTTTTTTCTTTCTGAAGATATATCAACCGATCAACAATTTTATCTCACCTGTTTTGACAGCCAGCTCTGGTCACCTGTCGTAAGGTTGTGTATACGATTTTGTTTATGCTGGAGCTTAGAAATTTTGCGTTCGTTTACGCACACGTTGCCGGCTAGGTATTTATTCTTATTATTGCGGTGCTTGGTATCCCTATTTGTACAATTAACATTGGCATTTACGTGCATTGATGTTAGTTATCGTTTTTTGGAGAAACCCTTGTTCTTGTTGTTCAAACCGACAGAACGTACGTATAACCGTCATGTCCGTCATTGTAGTTGATGATATTTATTGTCGTTGTTTCTGTTTGTATTTGTTTATAAATCTTGAGCCATTTGTGCAAACCGCTTTCAGGCTGTCACCATCGCACAGAGTGCATACGCATGTCCGTGTATGCAGCATTTCCATACACCACTTTGTATTTATTGTTTATTCACAAAGGCGCTCAGATCGCCTGTAATTCTGCGATTCATTCGTTTGTCCTTGTGTCGTTCAGAGTCAACATTGCTGAATCTCATCGTGCATGTCGATATGTTTGTTTTCGTTTCCTCTTTGGTCACTTTGATGTGAGCTTAGCAAGCAGCCAACTGCAACTGCAGTCACTTCTGGGTTAACGGCTAATTTTTTTACTATTTCAGGCAGTTAATTGTGGCATATTCAGTCAGTACTCGGTTGCTTAACCAAGTTGCTCTGTAGTCAGTTTGCTATTATACTGCTCACAGGCAATCAACAGTTGGCGTCTCTTTTGCGTCATTCATGCCGTTATGATGAGCGAAATATGATAGTAGATGAAATGTATAATTGCTTGGCTGCTAGTGATAGTAGCACACTGAGTGATGTGAGTGCCAGTACCCTGTAGTGGTGGTGATAAAAATCACATTGCTATTTTGCAGTTGCCCGTTGGCACAACAGCGCTGTGAGAAGAGCAATTGGCTGCTCTCTGTTCTGTCCAGAAACAACAGGCCAGATGTAATCTATCCGTTCAAATGCCCATCTTCCACACTACGTTCATTGCCTTAAACGAAATATGGTGGCAATGGCAAATTGGATGAAAAGAATCGTAAGAGATAAAATAGTGAACAAACGATAATGTGGAGTTTGATGACAACTAAGGCGAACGCAGTGCAAGTACAAAGAAAGAAACAGGTTTAAGCCTTCAAGCCTTCGCAACCTTGCTCAGTTGGACAACGCATCTTCTGACAATTGTTGGGCTCGCGTCGCGGGTGGTCCTTCTGATAAAATCCTAGCAACCCAAACAATTTACATCCGCAGTCGCACATTACATTTTTTCATTATTTATCACAGTCGTTGGCAGCCGGTTATTGGCCGCCTGCTGCTTGTTTATTTGGTTGGCCGATTTTGACCCGCCCTACCGCAATAGTTGTCATTCATCACGATTAGCAGATCACACATCCCGTTTGTTGGCACACCCCACGAGCCTCTGGCCATTGAGCTGAAAACTCACCGCTGGGTTACCAGATGGCGTCTAGATTTATTGTTGCGCTTTTCACTACTGATAAACAACAACGTGCCTAATTGCCATTTGTAGAAGAGTTATTTTTAAATAATGAAGACTCGCAAACTGCGCCTCTGGTGCTTTTTCGGGTTGGTGACTTCTACACGCCTTTGAGCTTTTCCGTTTTTTCGGTGCTCCCAATATTTTAGCAGCGTGCTCTTTCACACTTTAGCACACACGTGACATTGATCAATGACGCTGTTTTGGCCTTTTGGCTGGCGTAGATCGGGCTGCTGCTGTGAATTCTATTTACTAGCTGGCTGGCTCTGGCTTGCTCACCACGCCACTTTATTCTTTGTGCTCCCGTGACGTGTGGCCACACATACAAAACATGTTGTGGTGTCTAAGTTGTGGGCGCACGCACGCACGAGGACGTCAGCACAACGGAATGCCCGTTCAGCGTTTTGTAACTTGTTTACGCACATTGCCGCTATCAAACGCCGAAAGACCAGCTGATTCGTGCTTTTTTGCTCGCCATCCGTTTCCATTAGCCCCGATGCCCATTGGCGTATTTCGATGTGTGCAATGTCGCATTCAGAAGTCTTTTCGTTCGCTTGTCGCATGTGCGCAGGTTTTTTGTTTTTGTGTTGCTCTGCTCCACCCTGCTCGCGCCACCCACCCTCCCGTAGTGTAGAAATTCTCAACGGGATTACTCAGCAGAACTCAGAACCGTCCAGCCATGCTTGTTGTATATACAAGCACACATTTTGTTCAGCGTTATTTTCAAAACGAATATTGTGTTTCGAGTTGTGTCACGTGGTTTTAGATAAAATGCGTATTTGTTTTCTTTTGGTTTGAATGAATTCACGCAAGTATTTGTTTGTTTTGTGTGTCAAGTAAATGGCCCTATTATGCTCGCGCGCTGCTTATCCCAGTATGTACCTCTACTTCTGCATCTGGATTGAATCAGTTTGGGTTTTAATTTGGTAAATCGGATCAACATGCTGGAGCAGGACAGGAGAAAACAATTGCAGTCGGTTATTGTGTTGTTTACTGCGTTCTGTGACACATTTTGCGAGTCGCCAATTAGGTTCAAGTCAACGCTTGACCTTGTGCGACCTCGCCTCGGTCTCTGTGTGTCCTATAAATGTGCAGTTCGCCATGACAACGATCCGAGTTGTATCTGCCAGCATTGGTGGCAACCGATGTGCGCACGCACACCTACCATGCTCGCATGTACACTCCGTGTGGTTGTATCTTTCCTTATCACCAACATCTCGTGCGCGCGTGTGTGGCCACTTGTGATCGATGTGTGCTGTTTCAGCAGCCCCAGCCGAGCAATGTGTCTCTAATTCGTTACGACGACACCCACCCACCCGTCTGTGTTGAGGAGTTTCCGTGTTCACTCACTGCCGATTCGTGTCGCGTGTTCTATGAGCACTTTGTATGCGTGCTCGTCCGTGAGTGTTGCTACCGCGGTTGTTTGTTGTTTGCGCTAAGCCGTGCTTTTTGTTTGTGACCTGCAAAACAGCACCGATGTTGTGACGTGAGCTGCTGTGTCATGATGCAAATGGCTACACGTCCAATCCAACTTCGTACGCACACATGTTTTTGTGTCGTAAAACGAATTTAGTTTGGTTATCGCTTTTTTTGTTCGACTCATTTTATGGACCTTGTGCTTCTGCTGCTGCTGTTGTGCAGTGTTTCAGCCAACGAACATAGGCCATATGTTTGGGTTGTTACTCTCTGTTAGTGACACGGCGCTGAAGGCATTTGATTTGATTTTTTTCTCCAACCTCTCTGATATTTGCTGGGAATGTTGTAAAGTTTTGTAGCTTTGCTTTACTAGTGGTGGATTAGTTTTTTCAGTTTTAAGGTTGCCGTGTGGGAGATAAAGTTAGAATTTCGTAGTTTGGTGTGTTGCGTGCCCAGTGAAATGAAACAGTTGGTGACGTTATGATTCCGTTATTGTGAGCAGCAGACCGTTCTCTATAAGGTGTGATAGATGTGTGACTGTTTTTGCTGAATGCTATTTTTTATAATATTTGTTTTCTTTTGCATTCGTTCTCATTTCCGCTCTTCAACAAACGCTATCCGTTTCAGCCATCATATGCAAACACCTTGCTTGCTTGCAGTTCGCCATTGCTGTGTTCAGACGCTCTGACGAAAATTTAAGGCGAAAGAAATTGTCTCGTTCAGTTTTACCAACTTTTTCTACGTTCTAGCTCAAACCAAAATTCCTTTTCTTCGGTGCCTCTCGCAAAAAGCTTTTCCTGTTTGAAATGTCATTGTGAAAATGTTGAAAAAAATATATCCCCACAAAAGTTGCCTGTGGTTCAAGCGTTGTTTGCAGAAATCTCTTGTCATTTTTTCTTGTTCCTTTTGTTGTGCTATCCGTGCTTGGTGCTTTTGCGCTGCGCCGGGTTGCTACGGTTACTATTGTTTTTGTCCCGTTATTTTCTTTTTTTATTCATTGATGTTTTTGTATGTGACTTGCGACGACTGTCGATATTTATGCATTGAATCTGCACTTTTTTAGACACCGCAATGTTATTGACGCACTCGATTCGGTGTCATTCGTAACCATCTGTGCCAAGCACCGCAATCGACTGAAAGTGAAGAAAAACGTGTTTGTAATTACACACGGCGAACAAGTCCATTTCCGTTGTCGGCTTCATTTTCCATTGCAATTACTGTTGACAACAAACAGTGAGTGCAACGAAACACAACGACATTCTTGGAGCATTCACGCGAACGTTGATTTCACCGACTGTGAAGGGGCTCAACCACAATGAACCTGCTGAATCGCATCTCGTCGCCAACGAACCGAGGCGCCACAAGCGCCAAGGTGCCTGCGAGCAACACAACGAGCACGAGCACGGTCGCATCCACGGCACGACTTGTGGCGATGACGCCGCCTGCCGCTGCCGGCTCAGCGACCGGCAACAAACGTGGCGGCTGTCCGCAGAGTGGCTGCCGCAGCACAGCCGACAACGCCGCCGACGGCTGCTCGGTGGCACGCGTGCTGCTGCACAGCTTCATGCTCTTGACAAGGTACACGGCATCGTCGTGCGTTTCACCCGCACACTCAGTCGTTCATCAGCGTCCAGTCACTCACAGCAAGCAATTAGAGCGTAGCGTGCAAGCACATAGCCTCCATGCTTCAACTTGCGCTCGCTTGCTGTGGACGACCTGAGAATCGGTCAAATAGGAGACGACCTACAATTGATGAAATCAGTTACACTGAACGCGTTGAAATGCCGTGTGTTTTGCGATCTGAGTTTATTCATTCACTGCAAAAACATGTGTCTCAATTATCTCCGTTTGCGCATGAACATCCACTAGTGCATGATGCAGCTGCCGCCCGCGCTGTTTTTAGAAGCGTGCTCAATATTATAATGGTGTTTGAACAAAAAACCGGTCACCGAGTAACCGAGTGAAGCGAAGCTTTTCACGCGTGTGTATAGTACACCCACACGATGATACAATTGAATTGAATTGGCTCTTCATTGAATTTGTAAAATCGCGTGTGTTGTGTTACGCCAGGTGTGTACAAGTCAAATCGTCCGCCAGTGCTTCTGCTTCACTGAAGTGAACAACAAAACGTCTAGTAGGCGTGTTTGTTGTAGTTTTTGTCCACAGTCCCAGGGTTTTCTGCAGCCGATCCCACACAATCACATTTCAACTCCGACTCGCTACTAAATAACGTTGAATGTGTAAAATATAATTCCAACAACATCGTTTTATCGAAAATTGTTATATCTGTCAGTTTTGTACAACACAACGGTCAGAAAAGTCGGTTGTGTGTGTATGTTTCACCGGCTGGTGACCACTGTTAGACTGGGCAGTTCAGAAATGGCACATACAACAGGCAACAGTGAATGTTCGTGTGATCGTGAACGCGACAACAGATGTGATCGTGGGTGTGTCACAACATTAACGTAGTATCCGTCGACTTGTACGAATATGAACAAATGCTGTGTGTTTGTGTTTAAGGGTGGATGCGCGCGGTGCTCATAAACTTTTTTATTATCAACCAACAGTCGAATGCTCCCGATTTCGTCTGTGCACAACGGTACCGCGCATAAATGTTGCAATTTCAGCCCGCTGTTGCGCATGCTCGCTGCCAAGCCGAAAAAGTGTGCGCCCCCGCGATGCCACGTGTTTACCGGTTTGAAAATGGCGGTTTTCAAAGGCACTTGATTTTTTAGACTACATTTGGTTGCTATTTCTTCAGCCAGCATATGTTTAGTACATATACGAATCCGCTGACCAGCTGCATTCATCAGTCTACCATTGGTTTTTCAGTAAAGAACAGCGCTTTGCCGACAAGACAGTTGTTGTTTTTTATTTGCATCTTGCATTGCAGGTTGACCAATCGTATCATACCCACGATGCACATTTTTTCAAATGCCATCGTTATCTGCCATGAAGTTTACACGTTTTACGAACTCTATTAATTATGCGCGCACAAGGAACAGCAGTAATTTATGGTTGCAGATACGTATTTATGACGATAACTCTGACGTTGTTCTGCTTCTGTGGATCTACGACATGTGTTCTGTTGTTTAGTTCATATTGTCGGCTTTCCAGTTCTCCCCAGTTTATTATGACAGCTAGCAGTCCGCAATACGATGAATGACGCTTGGCTTCTAAATTGGTCATAATTTTCGTTGTAATCATCAGCTGGAGGCTTTGTGTGGTGCGATTGGTGTCCAGACCTGAAGCAGGGCTGGGCTATCTTAGAATTTCATTGCGACGGCTGCATTGCATGCGACGGCTGTTTCTTTCGTTTTGGTTTTTGCATCAGCACGTGTTTTAATTGTGCTTGTTCTATGCTGCTCTGCCATTTTTCGTTTGTCAGCCAGCCGAGAGAAATTGATATGATCATCTGGATATCTGCGCATCTGTTCACCGGGCAGGTCATGTCATCTCATGTGTCATTCATTTTGGTCTCATCGTTGCATCGGGGATCCGTTTTCAGATGAGTGTAATTCGCCGCCTTTGGGCAGTTGTTACGCTAAAAATGCCTGCGAATGTCACTATTCCATGAAACAACATCCATAGTTGCACAACTAATCTTCACATCGGTTGTAATGAATTGTGATTCGGCGATAGGGTAGCTTCATCCGTCAACGCTTAAACACTGGACTGATATGATACTGGACTGGACTGGGTCAAATGTTTTTGCAGTCTTGCAGGCGCCAGACTGGTGTGCGTTTTGGGTGGTTGATCGATTGTAGCTGCATAATTCCTTTCCATCCAGCCCACAGACTTTTGTTGGTTGTCAATCACAACCAAACGTCTGTTTAGTTTGTTATACACCCTTGTCTAAACTTTTTTAACGTACGCGGCGGTTGTAGAATTCCTCCAGTGGCGATAGTTGTGATTTCCGGTCTGGTATTACCAATAGGTGGTCATTGCATGGTGCAGGTTGGTTGAAGAAACTGTATGATGAATGAAAATTAGGGTTGGCCTGGGAAACAAAACCGTTTTTCCGAAAAACGGTTTCATTTCCAGTTTTTTCTTGCGAAATTAAAAAAAAAGATTTTTACTTTATTTTTTTTGAACTTTCGGTCTTTTCAGAACTATTGGGTGGGTGATATCGCAAAATTATATGTAGCAAAACTGAAAAATGGGCTGCATGAAACTGGATTTTTGAAATACATATCAGATTTACTTTTCTTGAAGCTTCAGATGCTAATTTCGACTGTATTTTTGATTTTCAATTGAAGGGGGCCAACTACTGGACACTTTTGGGGGCTGGAAAATTGGGAAATAAAACGGTTTTAAAACAGAAATAAAACCAGTTGTTTTCCTGTTCATATATAGAAAAACGTTTTTTTACCAACCCTAATCACAATATGTGTCATTAGAAAAACGGTGGGCGATAATTCAACTTTGCTTGTTTACGTTGACTTAACTTTGCATTTAGAATACTTCTACCTATCTGTAGCAAAAGTTTGGTTGAGTACCCTAAAATTATTCACATGATAACACACGAATTTGGCGCCTGAGTTCGATCGAACTTTTGCCGCTGAGTAAAAATGCAGTGAAGCGTGTGTGGCGTATAGGGATGGAGCCAGTTCCGGTCCGGATTCCGGATTCCGGATTCCGGCGCCTAAAATTGGATCCGGATCCGGTCCGGATTCCGGCGCAATTTTGCCGGATCCGGCCGGATCCGGCCGGAATGGCCGAGACCTGCGAATTAACAAGTTGATTCCTCCGTTTCAGAGCTGTTCAATGGTTTGACAAATTTGTTTCGGTGCTTTGTTGGTTTTGTTGTTGTGCATTTGACATGTGAGCGTTGCTTTAGTTTCGTGTTCTGTTCAATGGTAATTGGTTCACTGCTTTTGTCTTGAGTGGTAAACTTATGTGCAGCATCGACCACTTTAAAAAACTTTGCTGCCAGCTTTTGGCCGACGTTGTTGATGAACAATAGCAGGTTTTTTTGAAATCAGCCATTTTCGTTGGTCATATTCAGTTAGCTGTCAAACAGTTGCTTTTTTGTGAGCCCCAGAACACCAGCGATTTTAGCGACGTGTGTTACCGTGGGTGTGCGGGGGTGCCGTGATCCCCTAAAACCCGACAACCCCCCCCCCCCCAACGACGAATCCACGAGACGACGAATCCATTTCAATGGTGTTGCCCGCCGTTTGCGCACTGAAGCAGCGCATCGAACAAGTCGATGCGAGTGGCATTGGTACGACAAAAAAACGCTGTTGTTGTTGTTGTTTGTTGCCGTGCTGCTGCTGATTATTGTTCCGTCGGCAGGCGCAGCGCCTTCGCGACCTGTGCCGGCTGGTCCCACAGGTCTCGCGCGACGACGTCGAGCGCTCGAATAGGACACGTGAAGATGTGGCGAACGTCTTCGTCAGCGTCGTTGCAGAGTGGGCATCGCGCTGGACATCGACTGTCTATCTTGTGCTGGTATGACGCCAACATCGAGCAGTAGCCCGACCGCAGTTGTGCCAATCGACGCCTCGTGTAGCGTGGCAGTTCGCGCTCAGTCAATGAGATGGGTGGCGCTTAGAGATGTCAATAAAAAAAAAATTTCTATTTTTTTTCTTAAAAAAAATTTTTTTTTTAATTTTTTTTTTAATGAAAGTTGTTCAGAATTTTTCAGGGAGTCCGAATATTACCATCTGAGGAGCCACCGACTTACCATATGACCCCCACTCATATGGGAGTAGGGTGAAAATTTCAAGACTTGGTTTCGGCGACCCCATTTTCCCACCGACGACATCACGTCTCGTGTTTTGCCTCTCAATTCACCTCAAATAACACGGAAACAAGTTCAACAACAAACCGGTGTGATCATGCTGACGACACGAGGCGAAACAGCAACGAGCAACCAACGAAGTTACGCTTGCAGTGGCAGACAGTGCAATTTCGACCTTTCGAGATCCTGAAAAACGATGCGTAAATGTGAGTTCTCTGCTTCTATCTCACCTTAGCGGCATCGGAATTTGTTGAACTAGCCTTTGCGACGCTCAAGTACTTCAATGCGCGAGTCGATCATCACTCACCAAGGCTGAAAACAGTCGATAAATCAATCCAGAATACCACCTGCAGCGTTGAAGACTAAGTGACAAGGTAAAGTCAAAGAAAATTTTTGTTGAACTTTCGAAAAATTATGCCAAAAACGGCATTTTCAGGGCACATTAAAGAAAAAATTTCAAAAATTTTTAATAAAAAAATAAGAAAAAATGCTCATTTTTTTTACTTTTTTTTTTAAAATTAAAAAAAATTTTTTTTTGACCCTTACATCTCTAGTGGCGCTGGCGCGTTGAGCACAGGATTCGCTGGACACCGTGCAATGACATCCGCGACAGACACGCTGTGAACAAAGTTCAGGAGCTGTTGGCGCGTCGGGTGCTGGACGTTGATCGCCTGGGCGGCCTCGTGATCGAACCTTGACGCCAGCGTGTGTTTCATGGCTCTGTGTCGCGTGGAGACGGACGCCTCGCGATGGTACGGTTGTGCGTCATCGTAGCGCGCGCTCGCGAGATATTGTACGCAGAGCATGCGGAGGCGTTCCTCCACCGGCAGCTCGGCGCACTCCGTATGCAGGTGATGGACAGGCGCGGCAGTGTGGCAACCCGTGGCGACGCGGAGCGCTGCATTCTGCACCCGCTGCAGTTTCTCAACGTTCGTGGCGGCTGCGTTGGGCGCCCAGACCGGGGCAGCGAAGTTGATGACGCTCTTGATTGTCGCGCGGTGCACCGTCAGCAGTGTCTCTTTTGTGGCGCCCCAGCTAGTACCGCTGAGCGCCTTGAGTGTGCGGACTCGCCTCGATGCCTTGGCTGCGGTAGCACTACAGTGTTGCATGAATGACAGTTTTGGATCGAATGTGACGCCGAGAATCTTTGGTGTCAGTTCTGTCGGCAGCCTGGTGTTGGCGATGCGCACGTTGGGGTCGGCCTTGTGCTCTCGGTTGTCGGGCGTGAATAGCGATGCCGTTGTTTTGTTGACGTTGACTGTCAGGCGTTTACGCTCGAAGAACGCGCAGAGTTTATTCAGGTATTCAGTCAGCACCGCAGCTGCCTCCGTGTATCGGGGGCTGCTGGCCGTCAGCGTGAAGTCGTCGGCGTAGGAGACGACGTTGACCTCTTGTGGCGGCTCAGGAATGTCTGCGACGTACACGTTGAACAGGAGCGGCGATAACACCGAGCCTTGCGGCACGCCCATTTTTATGTGGCGGTGTGGTGACGTTGCCCCTCTGAATGTGCAGCACGCTTCTCGACCTCGTAGGTACGCCGATAGCCATCGTAGTAAGGTGCCGGGTAAATCGGTCGTCGAGAGTTGCTTGAGCAGGAGTCGGTGGTCCACCGTGTCGAAGGCCCTCGACAGGTCTACGCAGACAAGCGCCGTGCGGTCCGCAGGTTTCGGTCTGTTGAAGCCGGTCGCAACCGATGTCGACACCTTGAGGAGAGCTGAGATTGTAGACCGTCCTTTGCGGAAGCCGCGCTGGTGCTGTCGTAGTTGCGGCAGCAGGTACTGTGACAGCGGGTCCAGCAACAAGCGTTCCAGCAGTTTGGCAACAAAAAAACCAGCAACAAAAAAACGCTGCTGACCAGCATCGACACACGCTTCCGTGCGCTTTTCCACAATGAATCCAACATCATGGCCACGTACGTTGATCCGCGATTCAAGAATACTGCAGTCGTCTTCGAAAATGAAGGCGCGATTCGTTGTGAACCACTTCACATTGCAAAGAAAATCTTGAAACGACCGGAGACGCCCACAAACTGCGACGATACATCCGAGATCGCGAACAACGACGATGACGAAAGTGAACGCGAGCCCGAACCAAAAAAGAAATCGACTGGCCTCTACGGAGGCATTGAGTTTCACGCTGCGCGACCGCGCAACCCGTCAGGCGAATCCAGTCTTGATGACGAACTGCGCGGCGAAATGAATATGTACGAGTCTGATGATTTTATCGACGAACTGGACAAAAGTGATCTAATGCTAGACTTTTGGCGGCTGAACTCGTCTAAATACCCCAAACTATTGACAATCGCGCGCAGATACCTGACACCGCTATTAACAAGCGTGGCAAGCGAACGAATGTTCTCCAAAGCCAGGCAGGTGTTTGTGTACAGCCGATCTCGTCTGTCAACTCAAAACGCCGAAAAGGTCATGTTTCTGAATGGAGTGTTGCCAGCACTTGATTATCCCTATGCGATGTGAATTTTGTCAATTGTTGTTGTTGTAATTTTTGGTTGGTTCATGTGCTGTGTCTTGCTGACTTTGTTTCTGTGTCTGTGCTGTTTTATGCTGAAAATGTGATGAAGAAGCGATGAAATGTGCGTAGATGTTTTTTAGACATAAAAAGGCCATTCCGGTCCGGATTCCGGCAATTTTTGCCGGATCCGGCCCGGCCGGAATGGGCTTTTGCCGGATCCGGCCCGGATTCCGGCAAATTTGCCGGATCCATCCCTAGTGGCGTACCAACTCAAGGGTCATTTGTGTACTGATGCTGTGCATGACCGATGACACATGGTTTCACCACCAGGATAACTAACACTACATGATGTTCCAGTTATGTTTATTCACACACAACACGGTGAGCTGTAGTAACATCGGTGTTTGAAGTTCTGTTCATTTGAAGTGCGTAGCGTGGATTGCTGTAAGTTTACGCAAGTTATGATGTTAGCCGTATAGCACTGTACGGTCAGACCGGGTGGCAGCAGACGCACACGGACACGCATGTGTGTGTTGTCGGGGCAGGCAGCCGCCGCTGACAGTGTGCGCTCGCATGGGCATGCCATTCTGCTGCGAGTGTGCAGTTTTGTCGTGCAGAGCTGCATGTGCAGCATTCGTTTGCGTGTTCTGTGCACGGACGCATTTTTGCGCTCGTGCTCCTGCTGGCACATGCCGCTTGCCGCAGGAGACACTGCATTTAGCTGCACGGTGAAATATGAACACTCAGCTTTTACTGAGTTTGTCTGGCGTGTGATGGGGGTGGGGACGGCCATATTTAGCTGCCGTTACTGCTAACTAATGGACAATGGATAGCAAGTACGAGACTAACCGGGGCCATTGAATGAAAGCATTGTTATCATATGTTTGAAGGTGTCAATAAATCAGTGGAATTAAGTAAAATTAGTTGAATTTCGTGAATTGAAATCAATCTTAAAGTTGAAAGTGTCTTTGATGAAATTGCATGATGTATCTTTTAATTTTGAACGAATTTAACAAAAATCAGTAGAAATTTTACTGAACTTGGACTTGTAATAAGTGATAATAACAAAGTCAGGGACACCGCACCGCCACGATATTTATTTTTATAAACTACGTCGTCTGATAAATTAATACAAGTAAATATTTGCACTGAGAAAAAGTAGGTTTATATGAAAATACTTTGTGTCGCGTGACGAATAACCACACAACTAAACAAGAGAGCTTGGATTACAAAGACAGTGCATATGTTGTAAAGTTAGACAAACGTCAAAAACGTTACAATTTGTAAAAAAATAAAATCCATTGTGCACACACAAGGCTCGTCAACGTCAATTATTAAAAAAATACGCATCCATTTTTAGATCGCCAGTTATTTTGAGACGAACGAAGAGCAAGAATTTGTTTTGTCTGTCACGCCACCCTTCCGTCGAAGTTATCATGTTGAGGCTGCGTGCTTTCTTATCGCAAGTGCTTCACTGGAATAGCAAGCTGAATATAGCTTCAAAAAATATTTGCCTAAAGGACAAAAGCACCAGCCTCGCTAGGTTGCTAAAAACCATTGATAAGCGTAAAAACAGCATGCACAGTTGTTATCACTGATCGAACCGTCATTGTGGTAAATGGTTGTTGCTGTTTGCGGTCGCTGTGACATTTGCTTTCAAGTTTTGTCCTCACCATTGGCAAAACCTTTCAAAGGTCAAGGTTTTTGTTGAAGTTTTGGAAAAGAAATATACATTTGTGATCCTTTTTTAACTTTTCCCGACTTAAAAATTAATGTTACTTGCTAATAGAATAAAGTTTTGAAGCAGTTTTATTTTGCTTCATCCTCCTTGTGCTGGTTAGCCATTTAAACGTAACGAACGTTTAAAAGTTATCTATTGATCTGAAAACTAGTTCACTTCAGTTGAACTTTGCTTCGGTAGTACATTCGGCGTCACTCAATACAATAATAGCACGTTGAACGTATCAGAGCAGAGTTTATATTAGTTTTCAGTTTTTCGTCTTTCACTCGTACGTGTACCAACTGCAGCATCTTCAACAAAATGTCGCTAATTGTTCGTTGCAGCTCTGTTACTCAACAGTTGTATAATCCTTTATCGTGTACATGTTTCCGTGTTTGATTAACGCCTTCAAGATTGATCTTTTGAGATAGGTAGCAACCAGCAGTGTCGTCGTGTCGTACGACGTACTCGGGGTTTCTTGCACATAGATAATTGAAATTTTGGATGATACCTAAAACTTCTGTTAGATATGCTGCTGGCTGACAACTGTTTTGATTTTCAGATTGTTTTTATAAATTTCGAGACCAGCGAAAGAGACCGAAGAAGAAGTAAAAAATCCCATCAGTACTCTACTTCTTAACGATATACAAAAGTGTGTAGTACGATTGTATCTGTTCTCAATTGTAGACTGCTTATGCCGCCGACAGCATGGCGCGATCATGCTTTATTAAAACTTACAACAACAAATATCAGACGGAACACTTGAAGTCGCAATTGTTTGCTTTCAATGTCTGGATTTCTGAGAACAACGATATCGTTTAGATGTCGATATCGGTTTTTCTTTTCTTGTATGCAAATGAGAACTTGCTGGACGACGGTTTGTTCACACGCGTCGATGTTTGGCATTTCATTGTTCGCTATTATTCACTTGTAAGTTCAGAGGCAGTAGCCGCAGAGCGGTTCTGGGTGAATGCCATGGAAAGGTTCGCATCGTTTGACCGAGATCATTGATTGTTATTTCCCATCTGTGTGTGTGCGCGTATTGTACACGGCTGGTTTGGATGTGGTGGCACGTTTTGTCTGCTTGAGCAAAAAAAAACAACGCATACACACCCAAAAAAACTTTTCCTTTCTGGTGACAACCTTGCCTGCCCACCTTTCTTTTTTTACGGTTTTCATTCACAATGCGGTTTGTTACAAATCTCGTTTCGTCGTCTCCACATGGCATGATTATTGAGCATACTGTTGCACTGTTGCGCGCATTCTGTTTAGCTTGCGTTCTCATCTTTCACTTTCCGACATCTTTGTCTCGCCATGCACATAGTCATTTCATTGCGTATTCCACAATATGGTAATTCCGTTCCATGATGGTAATGATGAGCGCATGCATGTTTTATTTGCCGTGTGATGCGGCTGGAAATAACTGGCCTGAAAATGGATAGAAATGGGTCATAATTGTGTGCAGGCGTGTGAATCAGTGCCATCCGGTACTGCCTGGTGTGTTATGTTGCCAACACATGGATTGTCATGTCCATGTGCCTCGTTGATGGCTGGTGCGTTCATAAAAATTATATCGTCCTTTCCGCTGGTGACGAAATTTGTGTTCTTTCATGTTGTGTATCTCATAACGCAGCAATCGAAAACTATCGAAAAAATATGTCGTCGAAAAGATTGAAACCGTAAATTTTTACGAGCTGACAAAGTACAAAAGCAGTGTACCGTGCGTTCGTTTCGTCATGGCTCATGCGAGTTTGCTGGATGGATTTTATGTGTGTGTTTTATTTGATGTATCGCTGTTTCTGAAACAGGGTTGGTTGAACGACCGCGATGCGCTGTGTGAATGTTGCAACAAACTTTTATTATTTATTTTTATTCAGTTTTTCGCAGACACCTATCTCGTGTCTTCCTTGCTTTATATCATTTTTACAAAAACGTTGATGCAGGAGCGTTGTGCAGTGCACCTTAGATAACGTTTTGGTTGAACGAACATCAAAGGGTTTGGTTTTGCATTACGTTGAGATGAGACTTGCCATACCGTCAGCCATCCAGCAAACTTTTCGAAACATGTGAAATTACTGTACAAGCTTTTTGATAGGCTTCCTTTATGTAACAAATTATTAGCAATCAATTTTGTGCAACGCTTGGGGTGTTCCATTCAGTCTGGCTGGCCAAATCTATGATATTTTCATTTATCACACGGTTTGCATTTTAAAAACTGATTCATGCGGAGTTTGAAGTTGGAGAAGATGTTTGTTCTGTATTGCTGATTGATAGTATGTCATTTGTGCGCTGCATGTCTTACTTTAGCCATTATTGTTGTTATTATTATTGTTGTTGTTGATGTTAAAATTTCAAATCACAAACATGCGTGCGCTGCACTTTCGCTGGTGTGTGCGTGTGTGCGTGCATCTGACAACCATCAACTAAGATGGCGTGACAACGTAATCTGACGCAGAGCAAGCACCGCGCAATCACAGTGCAACCTGTATAGTTTGTAGTCGACAACGACCAAACCCGAACGTGTTCCTGGTGTGTAACATGCCATTTCTTCATCTCTCTTCGATCGTGCGCGACACCGAGTGCACAGGGCCGGTGACCGCGCAATCTACGTACGTCTTCTCTTCACCTCCACACTTTGCCGTGCTGAACACGAACGCAGCACGTTGATCTGAACGCGAAATCGACGCGCTTGTACCTTGTTTGGCGTGGTTTCGAATTTCGATTGATAGCAAGCTCTGAAATCGGGGTAATCCGCCGTTCGGTGGTTGAGTTGCTCGCTCGCGCTTGCCACTTGAATTGAACAGAAATACCAAGATGGAATGCTGATTTCAGGAAATACCATATTGGTATCTATCTTGGCATGTCTTTTTCTCAGTGGTTTTGGTAGAACACGGTTCATTTTACTTGTCTTGCTGAATGAAATTTATTTTGAAATTTCTTCGGATGTTGAAAGCTTTGCTTTGCTGTTCGTCCAAATTGTCTAGTTGTTGGTAGTGTTTGTTCATTTTTTCTTCTCTGAGTGGTCAGTCATCAACAATTTCATGTCTGGTCTGGACAACACTTGCTCATGGCACAGCGGAACAGTGCCTGATACGATCAATGTTTCGTTCATATAACGTTGCATCGATTGAAGCGTGATTTCAAAACATTCATCCAAAACCACGCAGTCAAACGTCATGTCCGTAACGGTGACAGGCTTATAATATTCAAAAACTTTGTGTCTGTGTGGTTATGTGAATTTTGTTGTCTAGCAAAAAAATCAATATTCTTTTAATTTCGTGGGATCCCACCACCCACCCGTCGTGTGTTTACCCGCATCACGGTGCTGTGTAAAAACAAACACTGTCTCTATCAGATGCAGTCAGATAAATGGGTTTGGAAATGAACTAAATTCTAATAATAGACGGTACTTGATGTACGCCTTGCTCTTGTGTGACGCTGATGTACTCCTGTCTTACCTAACACCTTTTGTTTCTTTGTTTTGTTCTTATCGAATGGCAATGACAAAATAGGATATTTAATGGTGTAGAAAAAGAAATCGCACAAAGTTCTTCAGATCTGCAAAGTTACGTTTTTTTTGGCGAAATTTGCGGTGTCTCATCTTCGATGTTCATACGAAACGAAATGGCATGGTTTGTGTTTATTTGTATTCATTTAGTATTTTTACAGTTCACTTTGTTTTGGTTGATGTGAAAGTGTCAAGGTCGCTGACACTGGGTGATATCTTCTTCAACTGACGAACAAAATTAACAGCATCTCCGCTTTCTCACTGTGTTTTTGCTAGAGTTCATTTTTCTAACCGATTGAAGCTCATTTTCGTAAACTGTCAGTGTTTCATTAGTGTGTTTTTAATGTTCAAAGCTGTACGAAGTAATTTGAGATTTTTTAACTAACCGTTGAAAGAGTGTGAGTTTTGTAAAATATCGACTGACAAAAATCGCTGAAACGTCCACGACGTTTTTTGAAGTGTTTGTTTGATGTTTGGTTTTACATCGTTCTTGCGTCCCGTAACCGTGCGTCTTGCGCAGCAAAAAGCGTTCTTTAGAAGTGTTTTTCAGTAGCGAAAGTGTACGACGACCAAGAAATGATGGACTTGTTTGTATTGTACACAAAAATGCTTTTTATTTGCTTTGTGGTTGTCTCGTGTTTTTTTTGTGGCCTGAAACAGAAAAAGTCTTCCAAGCGATACTGAAAAGCATTAAGGCTGCCGCCAATTTGCAGGCGTTCGTTTTCTTCGATTCCAGGAACGCGCATAAAAAATGGGCGAACGGCGGTACGTCAAGTGCAATTGGCCTCGCTTGTCAGCTTTGTATGGCGGTTGTATATTATTACTCGAGTGGTAATCACGTTCTTGAAACTATGCAAGTGGCTCTCTCTCGATTATTGGCATAATCCGCTGCTGCTGATAACAGCCATATCGTATTACTTACTGCCATTTTTTTCACCCGCCACGGATTCGCATGCGGGCGAACAGAGAGCGGGGCCTTATCGATGACGATATTACTGTTTTATTATTTATTGTGCTATTTGCCACCATATTGTAACAGAATACACGCTCGCAAAACGTTTTTAGTCGCGGGAAGTCCGGACGTCTTTCGGTTCGTTCTCGGTGTGTTTCAAAGCGCCCATACCGCACCGCCATCATGATTTGGATGAGTGAAAACATAATTTTTACGACACCAGCCTCCTTGAAAATTGTCTGCGTGGCGTTTATTTGCTGCGGTGCACAGTGGCACTACGCTGTTTTTGAGTGGGCTTTACTCGGCGAGCACTAATGTTTCCTTCGTTGATGCTGTTCTGTCGGTGGCGGGCCGTTTTCCAATGCTCGCATCGACTCGCACGATTTTGGAAGCGGCGTGCAAATCCCTTCTGAGATGGCGGCTGTCGCACGGATTATAGTTTTTCTGTTTACATACTTGGGCACATATTGCATCATATTTGCAGTGACCACCGTCCCGGCGGCTGCTTCGTAACTTATTGCTGGCTGGTCCGGGCCAGCTTTTGCTCAAACCCTGATCTCTTGCTTTATCCCAAAGTTACCCCCTTCATGTCGCTTTGCTTATGTCACTTCTTCTTTTGTCCTGGTTGGCCTTCTAAGAGTAATGTAAAATTAATGCACCATAACAGTTTAGTATCATACGGTGCGAACTGCTTTTTGTTTTTCTGCTAGCAAAAAATTTGAACACAAATTTCAAAAACTGTGCTGGTGTGGTGGTCACTCTCTGCTATGAACAGAAGCCACAGCAGTCAGTCACTTTTTATGTTGAAAGGTTTGTGGTCATTTAAGCACAGAAAATGTGGAAAACTATGCTGGAAGGAAAGTGACCACCAAAGTCAGTCTCACATCACTCGACTGTTGGAAATGTGAAATGGGTCACATTATTAGTTCATTCCACCAACAACCGACTGGTCTTTTTCAACAACGTTTTCAACAGTTTTCGTTGCCAATTGGCTGTCCCACGAAACTGCATTTTCAACATGCAAAACATAGCCATGTGGTTTTTCGAAATCCGAAAATGGCCACAATGACCATGTTTTTAGTCTGATTTCTGTCATTTTGCGAATTTTGTTTGTTTGATTTTTTAACGAAATTATTTGGACTCGACTCATAAAATTTGCTGTCCGTTTGCACTGCAAGAAATGCCATGTTAGAATGTGTCACAATCACGTTTTGTGTTGAGCTGTTGTTTTTTCGAAAAACATGGATTTTTTTGGCGTGTTGTTTTTTGTTTATTGTTGCCATCCTATGATGTTTTCCATTGCATATCATTTCCGTTGATTCGTTTTTTTGGCACGTTTCATAAGGCTCTCAGTGTCAGTCATGTGAAACGCTTGGGCTTAACACAGACAACAATGGTCAATTTAGAACGGTCTGATTTGTTGCCCGTTTGATTGAATAATTTAATCACGCTTTTTTCAACAAACATGTGATGCGGAGGTCCATGAAAGAAAAAATCTGTTACTATAAGCGCCGTGCCATGTCGCACTGACGTGCCCCTGGTGCTGCTGTGTGTGTGTCATTTTGCGACTCTCTTATCGCCTGCTATCGATGTCCTTGTGTTTTTCGAAAATCAAAAACCACAGCCACAAGCACGAATCGTGAAATACACCAGGGAGAGAGACGGGACAGGTCTGTGGACTGAGTGTGATTGGAGTTTGCAGCTGGTCACGTGTGTGCGCAGTGTGCCCGCGTGCCGTGTTGCACTCTCACGCTCTGTCACTGGTGTCATCATACGACGACGACGCACGGTCCCGAACGAGAGATAAATAGTTCCTTAATAGTATCACATCACAGTGCCGTGCTAAATATTGCCAGAGTATTTGAGACGATTTGTGATACTAAATCAATGCGTTTGTCGTGTGGTAAAATTGATTGCATGCAGATGTTCAGCAGCAGCAAACTCCCGCTGTCACTGCCCCCACTGCTACTGACTGTCTTATCTTTTTTTTGGAGCACAATTTTCTTGACGTTACGAGCGGCGATAAATAGTTATATTCGTTCGATGAAGTTTTAATTTAACGACAGCGACAGTGCCCAGCCAGGCAAGATGTTGTATTTCCACTCCACACTCGCTACTTGTCGTCCATGTAAAACGTTTGGTCGTTTTGCAAACTGTTTTCGCTGGCGTTTATGCTTATTTTGTCTATTCGATTGTGTTCACTTGCAGCTACTGCAACAACAGTTTTTTCATCCAATTTACATTTACTGAAACGACAGCGAACAAACACCACCTAGTTCGCTAGTTTTTTCGGTCTTGTCTGGTTTTTTGATTGGTTTACTGTTTTCACCGCAAGATAATTGCTCTTCCATTTGTCTTATGAAAATGCAGTTTCGGTTTTACGTTTTTGTGAAAGTAATCAGAATGCAAATTCGACGATGTTGCTTTTAAAGTTGTGTGGTGTGTGGTTGTGTTGTGCCTCAGGTGTGTGCACTCACAGTCAAACACAACTTGGTCAACAATTCGTAGTGGAGCGAGAGATGCCCGATGAAATTTCATTGGCTTCATTTTCATCAATTTTATTGCGTCCACGACGTACAGACGCACACGCGAGGCGCTGGCTGTGAACAACAGCAAAACACCTACTCTATCAAACTTTGCGAACTAAACCGCACACACACAGACACACACACACTCACACACTTGTGTTTTTCGTGCCCAGTACACAACTGACTAATTTTCTTCTACAGCTGAAATAAAAGATGGATGGATAAGAGTCGCTGTGTCGGGCGTACAGTCGTCAGTCGCATACACACATTTTGTGCGTCCGTTTTACGTCCGCTGTTTCCTTCCGTTGCTGCGCCAGGTTCGATTGTTACTTACAAATACTGACTGTTCTGCCAAATCGCGTCGCTTGATTCTATGTATTTTACCTCGTAACTCGGTACTGGCCAGTTGTTTTCTTGTGTTGCAGAAAAGAAAACACGCACTATTCAGGTTTTTCAATATGGTTTCATAGCCGCTGGACAATGAGTATCACGCCACCGTTTTTTGCGTCTCAATTTCTGTTTTTTTCATCAACCGGTAACAAGACTGTACACAGCAAAATGTGTTCTCGTGTATGTTTTGTCTGACAATGAGGTGTTTACTTTGCATAATATTGCAAAATGCAAATGCATCCGCTCCGCCCGCCTCAATTGAATCAGTTGCTTTTGTGCAAAAGAAAACCCACTAGTGGTCGATTTTATGTTTTACCAACTGGTTTTTTTCACTCGCACGAACGACAAGTATTTATTATGGCCATAAAAGTCTGTGTATGATCAGGCAGGCGACACAGCATGCACTGGTTGGTGACATTTTTTCTCGTCAACAGTAGCTCCTTGCAGTTGCAACTAAGATAGCCAATTCTGAAGTCATTCAACTCAGACTTAACCAGAATAAGAATAAGAAATTGATTGTGAATGTCGTGGACAAATTCAACAATGATCATTATGTTCTGAAGAAGTTATATTCTCATGTACACTTGTTCTTTGTTATTCTAAAAAGAAAAAAAACTGTTAGGAGGCTCGGCATCGACTGCTCAGTGGTGAACTTTTTTGTTATGCTAGGTTTCTCGTTTTTTTGCCTTAAGTGCACGTTTGTCTTAATTAAAAATGCTGCTCTTCTCTCAGTGGCGATTGCTTTTGCCCATGCTTCTTTTAACCATTAAAATCAACATGTGAGAGTGGACTGAGTGATGAGTGCTTAAAAACCGAAAATTTTTTTGAGTTTGTCGTTCATTTTTTTTCTGAAAAGTTTTCAGCATCTGAACAAGTTTTTTCGGCGTCACTCCGGTACAATGACAACCGTATTCTTTTGTTAGGTTTGTGGTTTCCTTTGTTGTTTCGCACATATTGTGAAAGATGCATGTTTGCTCATTGTTGCGTATCTGCCATCACACCATGTGCCACTAAATTTTCTGATGGGCAAGATATTGTCAGATGGACTGACTGTGGAATGTTGAAAATTCAGCATTTGCACGCATTTTTGCTTTCTCATGCACTATGCACTCAGCATTCTACCACTTTCGGCTGTTTTAGCTGTTTCGACGGGCACGTTTTTGCTGTTAACATTCAGTTCTGTTCAACTCGGTCAAACGCACACACCTAACGTGCCCGGCTGCACGCAAACGCCATTTGCCCTGTCCATAGTCAATATTTTCCTTTCCCATTTTGTCGTCGCATTTCATGACGTTCTGTGAGTTTCTTTACTGCTTGACTGACTGTTTTCAACATGCCCGCAGAGTTTGAAAAAACATTTGCGCGCCAATTTCCTTTGCGGCATCATGCGTGTTTGCGCATTGTCCACCAGCGCGTGCGCGTTTTGCAATAGTTTAGCCGATTATTTCTCAATGTTTTTTTCAAACGTGATTTTTTTCCAGAAACCCAACAAAAATTCCATATCTGAGGAATGTGGTCTAATGCCACTCGTATTATTTTCGTTTTCTTTTCACCACGGATAGCAACAGCAGCAGCAGCAGTGCGTGGTCGAACGAATTGAAAGACTGGCGTAGCGTGAAGAAAAAACAGAAAAACCGCACAATTTGTTATCGGTTTATTCGCATTCCACAACAGTCAATCGGCTTTGCTGCGTGATTTGACGGGAGATTTGCGAGTGCTGGCTCCATTCGAGTTTGATGTTTTTATGATTTGTGGTCAACGAGGTCGTGTAGTTTGGCCAGTAAGCAGCAGAGCAGCGTCCGGTGCCTTACAATCACTGTGTCTCAGTCACCATGACCGTACTTCAAGAACTCAAGGAATACTTGGCCACCGAGTGGACGCAGTTGTTCGATAATTGCTCGTGGCGTAGCAACAACGCAAGGAGGTAAAACAAACGTTACATTGAACTGTGGCAGTGGTGCTACCATGTCGAGCACTACTGCACTGTGCCACGTTTTGCATCTTGCTAGCTGTGAATTTTTTTAAAAAGGTGCAATTCAATCACGCTTGTCCGAAGTCCAAACAGGCCATCCAGTGCTACCAACAGGCTACCGAGTTTGCAGGTTCGAATCCCACTAAGAACCCCAACCATCTGCAAATAATTTCTGGCGTCAAGAGGCTGATCTGATCATACTTTAGAAGTGAGCAGTACCCATTTAGCCAGAGATGTTTTCCCAAAGTTCCTTCAAAATGTTGGGGCACTGCTAGAGGCAGACATATTCGTACGACAACTCTATCATAGTGTGTTCATGCAATATTTGCATTTTGTCCACTCATTAATTCTCGCGGCGGCTTCGTGGTAAATAAACACGGAAGCAAGGTTTAATGGCACACATGCCGCTCTGTGTAAACGGTCAGGTGCAGCAATCTCGGTGCACCCTTTGTAGCATTAACAAGCGTTGCCGCAAATCTGTGTCATCTGTTTGTTGACAAAGGTTGAGCGCGCGGCCCAACGCTTTTGTTTGCCATTTGTTATTATTCATTTGTCCATTTATGCGCTCGGAACATTGAAAGCGGTTGTCATTTGCGATTTAGGTGCCCAGCTTCAACCTTCAGTCTGTATCTCGGCTGTGCAAAGGTGTGAACTGTGTGCTAAAATAAAAACGATGACACATTTTGCCATGTTTGCTGTGGATCGACGAAAAAGGTGCTGCATTTGCATATGCGCTCGTGTTGATGACACTCTTCTGTGCGTGAACCAATTGTGTCTCAGCCGTTGTTTATTTGGGTTAGCGTATTCATTGCGATGAGTGTTTTGACCGAATTTGATAACAGCGCTGAAATAAGGATGCTCGGAGAGAGCGAGCAAACTGACGTGAGATTTTATTCTATAATTTCTGCCAAGAACGGCTGTCACTCACCGCACACGGCAGTACTTGTGGTGATGTGTAGCAGTGCGTTTTCCTGTGAAGCACCTAACATTAAATAGAAAAACGTAAGCTGGCTTGCAAGTAAGTGCTCGATGATGTTGAGTGCTTTGCTCGGGCCTCGTTGGCTGGTACGCTCATTGTTTAGGTCGTTTTGTAATAATAATAATGTCGCTTGGTTGTGGTTGTGTGTATCGTGTGGTGATGGTTGGCATGGTGACGAGTTGTTGGTGTCATCTCGGCCGGCGACACATTGGTCTCATTCTTGGAAGCTGATGCTACAAACATGACAAGACAACATCTAGGGCAACATGACAAGCAGCACCATCTCAAAAGTGGCACCACAAACGACTGATTTAACGTCAGCTTTTACTTAGTTGGCCGCGAACTGAACTGAGTGCTGAATGGATACGTTTTTGGGGGGATCCGTCATGAATGCGACAGCGCGGATACCCCGGGATACCCCTCGCTGTCAAACCGGAAATCGCGTTGGTCTTCACTTGCCAACAGTGCCGAGTACTTGCGTGTCAGTCCGCGCACCACAATGCAAAAGCTGGCGTTAAACTTAGTTTTGCCGCATATTTGCGTCATGGTGTGGTCACAAGCCAAACGCGTTGGCGAACCAACTGATGTTGTTGCAATTGTTTCAGACGCTCGCGACGCAAAGGTGCTGGCATCGAGGGCAAGGAGAACGTGGGTGCAGCGAGCGCGAAGCACGTGACGGCAACGACCATGCTGGCGAGCACGTCAGCCGCATCGCCAGGTGGCGTCGGCGCGGTGTCACTGGCGAAGCGTCACTCTGCCGCTGGCAACGTCGGTCACGGCTACCGGGCGTCGCAGTCGACCGAGTTCAGCGTGTGCGATGCGGTCGCCGGCAACCAGCTGCGCGAGTTTGTGCGTGTGCCGCCGGGCATGTGCACGCACGAGTGGCTCGCATCACACGGCAAGTGCTCAGACACGCCCAGCTGCGAACGCTCATCCTGTTCGCAACTTTGTTTCCGAGCAGTCAGCTTGCCTTTGTGTTTCTTGTGTCTCCTTAAAAACCTTTTTAATCCCACACCAAAGTGCGTGTTTTGAAGGGAAACGATTTGAAAAGCCCATATTGAGCGTCTGTAATTTTTAACGTGATGATTGACACCTGCGCTGATTTGGAAACTTACAGAGTGAGAAAACGTTTTTCGATTCGTCTAGATCAACATGTCAGTGGCCATGAGCATATTTCGCGCCATTAAAATTTAATACGGTCACTTTTCATTAAAAAGCACAGTGACTTGTGTTTTTTCTCAATAACAGCAGTTATTATCTTGTCAATGATCTTACCATACGAATACTGAAACAAACAACGATGAATAGCGTGAAACAAGTTCAGTCAGATTGATCGTGACACCGGAGGATTATAAGCGTTTTGCGTGTTGTGATTTTTCTACTGTGTTCTCTTCAGCGATATCGTTCTTCCACCACGTGAACGCGTTGTACGGTGTTGTATCCGAGATGTGCACGAGCGACAGTTGTCCTGTGATGACGTGCGGGCCATGTTATAGGTGCGTGAATGTCATGGTGCACATTGATGTACTGCCAGTGGTTGACATTCGTAGTCTCGCTGATATCTCCATGAGAACATCAATAATGCCAACGAACATGCTGAGAAATTGCTCAGGATATGAGAAACTGGCTCAATGGTGTGCTAACAGATCACCAGCAAGCATATTTGCTCATTGTATTTCAAATCAACTCAGTTTCTGTCAATTCTCAGCGTTAGCAAAACCTTGCACTGCACGTTTCATGCCTTGACTCGAATTTTATTCAATGTGTATTGGTGGCATTCAATCAGGTGGGGGGGGACGCAGTCTGCCTCCTCCTGTCTTGTCAGAGCAGACCAAATCTGCCCTCGTGATAAAATAGGCGCGTTTTCTGTATTATTAATGGGCCCCAAGACCACGCTCCGCTGCGATTGGACTTATTTTGGTGGCAGCAGCAGCTTCATAAAACAGCTCAATTGAAACAGCAACATGGCGTTTCTTTGACGGGGAGCTGCAATTGAAATTTGGCGTTTTTTCTCCGGAAAAAATAAATAATAATTTATTTTTCTGTTTTTCAGCCAATTGCCATGGGTGGATGAAAAGGGCAAAAAGTGGAAGTATGCGGCGCCGCAGTACATCGACTGCGTCATGACCCTGTTGGAGACAATCGTCAGCTCAGAAGAAGGATTCCCGACCAAATTTGGTTTGTTGCAATCTTAGCACTTGGCCTGAAAGTCATCAGTCAACTGTGCACAGTACAACTGCAAAACATATGCCATTGGTGTCGTTTGGCATTTGAATGTAGCATGCTGATTGGGTGCATCGAGCTGGCCAGGACCAATCAATGAGTCCAGCCAATCAGCTGCCTGCACGCCACAACAATGTAGTAGTGAACCAACAGCTGAATGTGGCCGACCAAAGCGAGTGTTGCATGTTGACGATTGACGTTGCAGGGCACGCGTTCCCAGCGTCGTTCGAGCAAGTGGTGCGGCGTGTGATTCGCCTGCTGTGGCATGTGCTCGGGCACGTCTGCTACACTCACGACGCGTTGCTGTGTGCGCTGGGCCTGCGGGCGCAGTGCTCCGCGGTGCTCGTGCACGTGCACGCGTTCTGCAGCGAGTACCAGCTGCTCGACAACAAGGACCTCGCCGCGATGCACCAGCTGTCCGTGCGTTTCCAGGCGCCTCGGCAGGCGTCGTGCAACGCGAAGACGCACTCGCTGCCAGCCGGCTGTCAGCCGCCGCAGTATCGCTCGGCGACAGTGCTGACGTACACGCCGTCCACTGTGAGCACGCCTGCCACGCACAAGCACACGAGCACCGGACACTGCAGGGACAACGGCCATTGGACACCCGTGCACGCACACCTCCGACGCCCGGCCAGCTCCGCCTCAGTGCTCGACTTGATGGACTGCAGCACGAGTGACGTCACGTCGCACATGCCGTCGCCGTTGCACTCGACAGCCGCTGACAACCGAAAGTCGGGCAGCTGGGGCGGCCAGTCGGCTGTCGCGAACGTCGTCTGCAGGATGCAGCAGCAGCCGTGCGTCTCGAAGGCCTAGGCCGCTCACTCGCACACGGTGCATCTGTAACGCAACTGCTGTCATGTGCTCCGTTCCGCTCGTTTTTCACCAACGTTCGTTTTTCGCATTGTGTATCGTTTTTTTCTTATGATTACTTTTCCACGTGTATGCTTTAAACCGGTTATTATTAATACTATTATTATTCATGCCGTTCTGTACCTTCCATCTCTTGAAATGGTATATTGTCGTTATTTTTTTTCGATTGGTGTGACGTATTCACTCGGAGTGACTGTTCGAATACATGCAATAGGTTTTTTCTCACTACTCATTATTTGGGGCTATCATCAACCTACCTGCATTCTTAATTTATGCGGACTCTGCTTTTAATGTGGCCGATAAGGGGTACAATTTGAAAATGTGCACTCTGGTACTGGTGTGTTTTATGTCTGAACTTCTTGTATTGTTGACTACAATGCGGTACTGTACATTGTGCACAAACATGGGAAATCAACCGTTAAGTTCACTTCGCTGCACATCCCACTCACATCCACGTCTGTTACTGACTGCCTTTGCGTGGCTCTCTGCTTGTTTCGAGATCGGAATAAAAGAAATCGATCATGGACGCACCTTGACTGGATGGTCCGTGCCGTGGAGTGAACTGGATTTTTATTTCATGATTTATGCTCCCGAAGTTCTCCTGTAATATTTTCGATGGTTTTCTTCGATGCTCAAAATGATTTTTTTGCAAACCCTTGGGGAAATTGTGTTGTTTTGATTGCATTGAAAACAATGTGAACTTTCAACACCACTTTTGTTTCAATTCTTAACACTGTGTTCATAAAATCATGGCTCTATTTGGTTTATCTTATTCTTACTGTTCTGAAATAGACTTCTGAAAAAACTGTTTCATTTCGATTTCAGTTCACCCACCTTGTGATATGAACCATTGGAGTTACTGTTTCTTAAATTCCAAATTTTATCGTAAGCTCTTATTGTTATGCAACAGTAATTCAACAAAAAATGGGATTTTTACTTCATCGTGTTGTGTCAAAAAAGATTTTTTTCTAGTCGCATTTGTCATACTTGCACTTTTGCTATTTGCTCGTTTCGGCAATGATGGAACCCTATAGTAGTACCCTTCATTTTGTTATTCACCAACATGATTGTAAGTAAAAGCATCTATTCTAATATTGGTTCTAAAAGTGACGCCGTAAAGCATTCATCAGTTTCTAGCTGTCAAAATAATTCCTTAGTTGTTAGTGAAACAGGTGAACCTGTTTTCAATTTTTTACCTATAAATGCAGTTAGAAGCTTGCAATTTTTACTGAGTCGTGTAGCAACAAAATCTACAAAACAATGAATTACCATATCGAGTTATATGTCCACTTTGGCACAACTTTTTTTAAATCCAGGAATACGCTCTCATCACATCGGTGACCAAGATTCTTTATATTCTAGAATCACCACACAGCGTTTCGGGCACTATTCTATTTATTTTGCGGTGTACGTTTTGAGTATTGTTTTTGTGTAGTTTCTTGGTTGGGTATCATTTCACGTGTTTTAGGAGCTCGTTTCAAACATTGGAACAAGCCGCATTCATATAAAAAGATACTGAAATGTGGAGGTGTCATTTTTGTCGGTTTTGAGAACAAAATAAAAAAACAAAATTAAAAGAATGTTGGCACTGCTGGTTTTACAAAACGAGTTTGAAGACTTTCGTACTTTTAATGGACCTTTCAACAATCAGAAATAGTACCATTTGAGAATCAACTATGATCACGAATGCACAACTGCAATGAACTGAAAATAGAACAAACTATGTACGTAGAATGTATCTTAAAATACAGATGGTGCGCAAAAGAGTGCATGTTTGCAGCAGTGGTGCCTGCCGCAAATGACAGCGATTTTGTGTGCTGGCACGGTGGCGGATGACTATGAAAATGTATTTACAAGAATCGAATAGGAAGTCAATGAAGAAGAAGAGCGCTGCTCAGAAGCGCCACGCGGGCCGTTTCTCGATGGGCATCGGCTTGCGCGTGCTGCGTGCGGCGGCCGAGTCAGACTGGCGGCTCGGTGAGCGCGACTCGCGGGCGCCCGACGTGCCTGCGCCGCAGTCCGACTGCGCTTTGCGCACGGTGCCCGCGCTGTGAAAACGCCGCTCGTTGTCGTTGACGTTTGCAAAGATTCATTGGTTCTTTCTGCTTCTGCGACTGCACCCATAAACAGGAAATCACTGTCACGCTCGACGCGCAAATTCAAGTGACCGCAGTTCCCGAGATACCCACAACAGAGTTTCTGAGTTTGAATTGGCGCGTCAAGCATGAGACGAATTTCTATTCTATGCGTGCAAGCGCATTGTGTCGCAGCAGCAACAAAGCATGACGCCACGTCAGTGAACGTACGCGGCAGACGCCGTCCAGCGGGTGGCGTCGGTCGTGTCGCTGGCGGCTTCCGAGCGCGGCGTTGGCGAGTGATCGCCAGTGCGACTGTTGACGGCGCGTGACTTGCCAGTGGCTTTCTGTGCCGACGTCGACTGGTGCTGTTTGCGGCCGCTGTCCATCGTCAACTGGTCGACCAACGAGTGCCACTTGTCAACCAGAGCGTAGCTCGCTGCCCGCCGACAAATGCGCGTGTTGGTGTTGTCGCCGCCGGTGCTGTTCTGCAGTCATTTTATGGATGCTCTTTATTCATTCGGTCATCATGTGGTTGAGAGAATTGCTTGCAACAGCGCAGCAGTCAGTGTGATAGAAGCATCAGAGAAAGCACATGTTAAGCGTGAAAACACAGACTGCTGCCCACCCGGCGTTGTTGCGACTGCTGTGTGTGCTTCTGGTGGTGTGGCTTTGCTTCGCCACCATCAAGCGCTGACTCAGTTTTGCTCGTTTCACTGGCCGTCTCTGATTCGGTTTCGATCCGCAGTTGCTGTTCTTTCTGTTTTGTTTCTTGCTCGAGTTGTTTCAACTGCTCCTAATGTCGAAAAGGAAATCAACAATAAATTCAGACTGTTGATTGTGAAATAATGATTGCGAATGCAACGCACCTTCAACAGCCGTATTTCGTCATCTTTTGCCGAGACGAGTTGTGCGAGCGTTTTGATCTCCACTAATTCTGAATCGTCCACATCAACTGTCATTTCTTGTGTTTCATCTGTTGTGGCCACAACAGAATCCCCTTCAACGATCTTTCCAGCTTGTCCGTTGTCCAAGTTCGCAGTTTCCGCTTCATGTTCTTCAGTTTTCGTTGTTTCTGTTGCGGCGTCGCCTTCTTGCTCGCCCGGTTCGTGTTCATTTTTCTCGGCCGTGGTAGTTGCTGATTCAGTGTCAGTTCCATCCATTTCAGCCGGCGCTGACGCAGTTGACACAGCGTCTTTGTTGGCGTCGTCGTCCGAGCACTCGGCTTCTCGAATTATTAACTCTTCGCCAGTCGCATCTCTGACCAATACAAAGCAGCATTCAACGGTGGAGTGGGTAATGTTTTCAATAGTAGTTGGAAGCGTCTGTGTTGAATCAGCACAGCTCACTTGTAGCTCATTTTCATGAGTTCAACAGCAGACAGCAGCTTTGCCTCGCGTTCACGGAGCACAGCGATCGCTCGCGCATGCTCTGCTTTTAGATTTGCAACTGTTTGCTCGGTTGCGTGTGCCAGGTGCTTTTCGCGTTTTCTGAAAATATGTGCTCAAATCAAAAGACAAATTTAGAATTAAAAACAACTCCTCCAGCAATGATGAAACTAACTTGACATATTCATCGGTTTTTTCACTGAATATCTTCAGTTCGGCATGTTTGTGGTCAGCCTCTTGTTTTGCTTCGTCCAATTCTTTGGCGACCCGTTGGAATTCTTCGCGCATTGCTTGAGTCTCGTTACGGTTCTGTTGAACCGCGTTTTCTAGCTGCTCGATTTGTGCACATTTTTCAGCCAGCTAAAGAACCATTGTGAATCAGTTGACTGAATTTACTTAGCAAACCACTGCTGACCTTTGCATCGGCTTCTTCTTTCTGCATCTGCAGTTGCTTTTCGTATGTCTGCACTTCGGCCACGTGGCTCTCAGCAGCTGCCTCGTTGAATTTCGTCTGCAGTTCACGCTCTATTTCTTCTGAAACATGAACGGAATCAGACACCAGACACATGAATGCAATAAGTCTGAGAAAAACAAAATTATGAATGCATAGTTGAGTAAACACTGACTGCGCAGCGTCGTTTCACGTTGCTGCAGCTCAACAATCAACCGGTCGCGTTCTTTCACAAGCTCAGCAACTTTGTCCGCCATTTTGTCATCTCCCTCATCATCGCCATCTTTTTGCTCTGGAGAAACCGTTTCTTTTTCCGTTAGTTGTGCCTCTAGAGTTTCTTTCTCGGCGAGAAGCTCCGCAATGCGCGACTGTTGTTCGTGGTGCTTCGCCTGCGAGTCTGCGAGCTGCTTTCGGAGCTCGTCCAATTTCGTTTCACTCTCAGCCAGTTTCATGGCAGACTCGGACGACTGGTGCTGCGTGAGTTCGTGGGTTTGTACGCCATTGCTGTCAGCGTCACTCGTCACCCGTTGCGTCAGTTCAGCAATGATGTTCTGTCGTCGACTGAGCTCCTTCTGCGCATCATCCAATTGCCTTCGCAGCGACCCGGCCTTGCCAATCAGTTCGTTCACGTGCTGACTCGTGCTGTGCAGCGCTTTGTTCTTGTTCTCAAGCTGAAATGCAACGTGAACCTATTTCAGTTGATGTCATCAAAATCGAAATTTTGCACACAAGTTTTTTAGAACTCAATTTAGCAAATTGACTTTTCCATCCAGTGAATTCAAAAGCAAGAATTTCTGGCTGCGACTCACCTCTCGCCTGAGTTTGTTCACTTGTTCGCCGCCGTGTCCTGCAGCGGATGCCTGCAACGCCTGTACAGCCCCTTGGACGGCGTCATGCTGTGAACTGCCACTGCCTTGGCCTGCAGCTTGGATACTGTTCTGCAGCACCGAGTGCAACTTTGTGCGCAACGACTGGATCTCCTCCTCCAGTTGTTCATTCTCGCTTTTTAGAGTTTGAACTTCAGAATCGTATTCGCTCGCCAGTTTCTTAAAGATGTGAACAGTATTATTTGTGAGTTTTCATACTTGCTTTGATTTTTCTTTGAGAATTACCTCTCGAATTGCTTCGCGCTCCGCTGCCACTTTTTCGTCAAAATGTTCTTTCAATTCTCCGAACGATTGTTCCACTTCGTCCAACTTCCGTCCAAGCTCACGACGCAAGGTGAACTCACGCTCGTCGGCGGCTGTACGCTCCTGTAAAAAGTGTTATTTTGATCAAACGATCGGAATTTAGTTTGCCAATGTCTGTCTACGAACCAGTTCCAGTGGTCTTAGTATGAAGAAACAAAAAAATTGTCTGATTTGTAACGAAAGAATTTTGGATTAACATGAGTTTTTCAACCCACAGAAATAAGAGGACGATTTTTCCAAGTTTGTCTGCAACTTGCTGCACATGCTTTAATCTTTCATCGATAACTACTGTACATTTCTTAAACTGTAATATCAGGAATGAATTTTAAAACAAAAACTCACTTGTTCCAGCCGACGTTCGCATGCTTCTCTAGTGGCTTCTTTTTCTTGCGTCACGGTATCCAAAACCTAAATTGACGAAACATCTAGTTCTTGATCAAAACTATTGACCACAATCTAGAACTGTAGGTTTTGCGAGCTCACCGCTTCAAGCGCTTGCACTTGTGAAAGATGCAAGTTTGATTGCGAGTCGCACTGGCTTTCCAGATTCAATCGTTCGTTTTCAAGAAAGCACACTTTGTTCTTCAACGATTTGACCTCCGCTTGAAGGTCTTTGATGACCAGTTCGAGTTTTGTCTTTGACATTTCAAGCGCACCCAGCATGTCTGAATAGAACATTCGGGCGGATTCGTTCGTCTGAGTTTTTATCTTCGCTGAAGCAGTTTAGATAAACGACTCACTCATTTTCCTGATTAGCTGTTCTTCGTGTTCGTGTTTTTTATGCTTGGTCTCGACCAACTCTTCGGATACGCTGCGTAATTTCCGCAAGTTTTCGTCGTTTTCGTTGCGTACTTCTTTCAACTGGAAAGATTTGATTTGCCAAAACTTTGAAATTTTCAGACACAACCGAATTAATGTGTTTCTTCACCTCAGCACTGATTGCTTCCACTTGTGCTTGTTTCTCGTTCAGCCTCGCTTCGAGTGCGGCAACCTCAAGTTTGCATTTTGCCAGTTCCTCTTTGCTGCGTGCAAATCCTTGTTGCAGTTCTTCCAGACGGTCGCGATAGTCTTCTTGTCTGACAAACAAACACAGATCAGTTCAAGGTCCAGTTGGAATCTCAAAACAGGTGAACAGAAATCAAACTTGACTCCTTTGACTTGTTAATTTCATCCCAACCTTGCTTTTAGTTCTTCCTTTAGAGCTCGTTCATGTTCTTTCAACGCTTCCAGCTCTTTAGTGTACAGCGCCTTTGCAGCGTTCAGCTCAGTTTCGTAGAGCGTTTGCGCACGTCGCAGCTTTGCCTCGAATGTATCACCAACACGTTCCTTCTCAAGGCGCAACGCTTTGCGTTCCTCTTCAAGCCGTTGAATTTCCATCACGTATCTGAAAGTTGCGTCTCAGAATTTTGTTTTGAAAATCTCCAACAACACATTTAGTTCAATGGCTAATGCCAACAAAAAACAAACTTCTGTTCCAAATTCAGCAGCTGCGTTTCCGAACATCGTTGTGCCATTAAGCTCATCTCCTTCTCATGTTCTTTTCGAAGTTTTTCAAGGGCTTGCTCCTTCTCGGACTGGAACTGTTCCTGAAAATATTATCGGTGTTGACTGGTTCACTGAGTTACTGAAAGTTCCCCAACAGACCTGCAACGTTGCGAATTGTTTCATTCGTTGTTCAAAGTCCTTCTTTGCCGCCAAGACATCCTCGCTGAGCGAAATGATCTTTGCCGAGTAGTCGGCCTCCAATTTGCGTTCGCGCTCAGTCACTCGTTCTCTGTACTCAGCGAACGTGCCCATAACATTCGTCTTTTGACGTTCGTACTCTGCCACGGTGTCCTCAAGCGCTTGGATCTTCTGTTTAAGTTCGTTTTCGAGGTTGAAGCCGAGCGAGATTGCCACTTGTGAGCCGCTCAGGCTTTGCGGGGCTGTGCCGAGATTGTTGGTCGCAGGCACTGGCGAATGTGTGAAGCCGAACCGGTGGCGCTGCAGCACTGGACTACCCATTGTGTCAGAACCTGAAATGCGCTGAAACATAATGATGCTACCCGAACTCGTTGAATTTGAAATGGATGGTCACATGATTTTCTGAAGGTGTCATATCACACACATTCTTCCCTGAAAATCAGGTCCCCCGCTGGCTGAAACACTTGAGCCATTTATAAATAATTGTCTACTTAGATCCGATTCTTCTTACTTACCGTATCCGGGCGACATGTGCACCTCAGTGCCGATCGGGTTCGGCATGCTGCCCATGTTGCTTGGGATTGGCCACGGTGAAAACTCAACTCCAGCACCATTTGAATTCGCAACTTGAGCTGCTTGCTGTTGTTGTTGTCCTTCTGTCGGCAAGCGTGGACTTCGGCTTGGCCGCGGTGAGCGCGTGCTACCGATCAGTTGCGAACCTGGGTGTTTTTTTTTAGAAAATGCATAATTTTCAAAGATGATCATATGCAAGTTCACAAATACAGTGTAAGATGTGTACTGTCCGTCCACTTTAAAAGTTGCAGCAGTGTGCAGATGTTGTCATGGCGTTCAACTGACCTGCTTCCCCCGGTCGCGGCGATGCGGTGCGCGCTAGGTGAGACATCAGACTTGGTGCGTCGTCTACATCCATTTCAGACATCTGAGAAAAATGTTTTTTATATCAACTGTTCAGTTTGCACTTTGCTCATTTTCTGCAGCACTTGAACAAAGCAACATGGGCATCATTCTCTAACTTACACGCTCCCTGATCAGGCGATCACTCATTATCGTTGCTGGCCAGAAACGATTTCAAGGTATTTCACAGTGAAAAATGAAATACAGAAGTTTTGGCAATTTTGAGAAAAGCTCTAAAATTTCGCATCTAATTTTCGCAGTCGACCACACCGCCGATGGACCAGGCACCAGACGCACAGAAAGTCCGTTTGTGATCTCTTGTGATGCGAATTCCTCCAGCTGCGGCAGAGATGATTGTTTGCGTTCTTTGTCAACCAAAAGTGATCGTCTTAAAAACAGCGCACCGGATATGTCACAGAGAAACCAATCAAGCATTTCACCAGAAATTTGACGCTAAAATTTTGTGAGCGTATGCAGCTCGGCTAATCGGTCGCACAAAAAGCGGCAAACTGCAATTGTTTTGTCAAAAACAAATCAGTCATTTCGTTCTTGAAAGCTGTGCGCGCTTCACTTTTCTGCGTGGGACTTATGAAAAAGTTTCGTTTGTGATTAAACTACGCGGATGGCGCGAAAATCAGTCACCTCAGTACCTCACCTTTTTCAGGTGAGGCCGTTTGCAATAAAGTTCACTGGTTTTGAACCCAAAGATGGTTGCAGCGGGTTGGGTTGGTTTTCAATTGTGGGCTTATGTGAATGGTTCGAAGAAAGCTGAAGAATAAACCGACACACCACGGGAAAATATGGGAACATAAGACAGCGCATTATGTGTAAAGTGACCGCGTGAACAGCAAAGTTTTACAGCGTGTGCAATTTATGAGCGCAAACTTTTTCTTGCCGCACAATGAAACGGGGTCAGCGGCACACAATTGTTTGGGCAGGGAGGGGACAACAGAAGTGTGCGTGGGCAGAGAGTGGCAGTTTCGCCTTCTTTCCTGGTGTATTATATTGTGCATATGGTTTATAGCTTCCCTGGTTCGCAGCAACTTTCTTGAAAATCAGCCAATGCAAAACAAACAACAAGCAACACGCGCGCACGCATCTGTCCTTCCAAATAATGCGTATTTATTGTACAAATGATCGTTGTTTCCGGTTTTTAGAACTTTCGGTTGGGTCACGGTGTCACCAGCAGCGACCACCCGGCTGACCAACCATTTTCTTCTGCGTTTCATCAATGAAAAAATCAACTTGCGTAGTTGCGTAGCCGGAAGTCCGGAAGTCCGGAAGTCCGGAAGTTTGGAAGTCCGGAAGCCCGGAAGTTGAGAGTTAATAAAATCACCATGTTTGCAATAAAAGCGTTGTTTAAACTTTTAAAATAAAAAGAAATTGAAATGGATTTTTTTGGGCTACGGTAGTTTAGACTAACCAACGTTCTTTACGGTTGCACGACACATTTACCTGGGGTTGGCATGGAAAAAATACTGTTTTTTACCAGGGCAAAATTGGTGCCTTGAAAAAAATGGGAAAAAGACCGTTTCCGTATTTTTCCGATTTTTTTCTCGTATTTTTCCGGTTTTTTTCAATTTCGGACTGTTACAGTCCATCTGGAAAATATATGCAACATGACGCGAACATGACGTGACGACCAACCAATCAGCGCTGAGAACTGCTCATGATTAACCAATCAGCGCTGAGAGTTGCTATGACCAACCAATCAGCTAGTTGCATACATTAGCGAGATAAACTGTAGTTTTCATATCATTTTTTCACTCGTTTCGCAACTTCACTCGTGTCTTGTGCTATTGTTATTTTTTTACATTTATTTTTTAATTTATTTATTTAGTCGCGCGCCGGTTCCGGAATCCACCTACAGAACGGTAGACGAAAGGGCTGCCCTTCTTTTCTAAAATCCGCTTCAGGTAAAACACGCGCGTTGTCGGACATTGTTTAAACGACCTAATTCTAATCCTAATCCTAAAGCCTAATCCTAAGCCTAACGTGGTCCTAACCCAATCCTAACCTAAGCCAAGCCTTTTTAGGAAGGAAGATGTCAGAACAATTGCGTTTTGAACGAGTTTTTATTGAGGCCGGAGCGTGTGCAGGCGCGCTAGTGGATCATGAGCATGAGCATGCCGATGCCCGTGCGCGTGCGTTTTAAAAAAGAAGCGCCAGCAGACGAAAGCCCTACACCTGCGCTACAGACGCGACTACAGTATGGCTGAATAAATAAGGCAGTACATCAAGGCGGGATCAGTCGCAGACTAGGAGTTGTCTTTTTCAAAAATGCCAACATAATTCCTAGGCAGTAGGAGAACTGGTACCCGGAGAACTGGTCACCGGAGAACTGGTACCCACCCGGAGAACTGGTCACGCGGAGAACTGGTACCCTCTGGTTTGCGCGTGCGGAGAACTGGTCACCGGAGAACTGGTACCACCCCCAAAAGTTATTTATTCACACTCCACCCTGAATTTAATTAACCATGTTTTTTTCATATATTTAAAATTGAAAAAAATAATAAATAATTAAAGTACAGGGTTGGTCAAAAAACTACCGAACTTCAAACTACCCCCCCCCCCCCCCCCCCCACAAAAAAAGATAATACTTAAATTTTGAAAATTTCATAGTGTTGAGGTTTGCATTTTTTAATTTTTATTGAATTGAAGATATTGCTGTTGCAGACATTATATTGAAACAATTGGATGCACTGCAAGCAAACTGGTAATGAAGTTTTCAAGAAAATATGTAAGACGGTGTGACGGTGTGTGAAAGATTGACGCAGAATTTGACTGCACCAGAAAGTGGTAATCAGCTTTCGCTTTCGGTATTGGATGGGTGCTTCCGTTGAAATCCGTGGTTCTCACATTGAGCAACTGAGCCAAAATCAGATGCAGACTACCACCGGTAATTCCAATACACAATAGGAAGAAGTGTAGACCTTCTCGAAAAAATCTGCGTAATTATGTGAACATTTATTAAGAATAAATAACAAGCCAAAAAATGAAAATTGTGAAGTTTCCATATGTTTCCATCTGCAATGTTTCCATATTTCAGCCTCATACCTTAAACCAAACGCGAGATAGAGCCACCCTAGTAGTATATTTTTTGGCCCACCCCGTACATTTGGAATGAGTCAATTAATATAAAACAAAGTTAGTTTACAAAATGTTTTTATTAATCTAAAAACCTTCAACAGTAACAGACAAAGGTAGTGAAACACTTTGAGAACACGCGCAACCTGAGAGGGTACCAGTTCTCCGGTGACCAGTTCTCCGGGTACCAGTTCTTCGCGTGCGTTTGTGAGAGGGTACCAGTTCTCCGGTGACCAGTTCTCCGGGTACCAGTTCTCCGCCACCCTAATTCCTAATCATGTGTGCGAGGGAGAAATAGGGGTGTTAAAAAAAACAAAAATCGGCATTTTTGTTCAAAAAAATTTAAATTTTTTTTTCAAAAATCAAAGTTGTGCTAAATCAATCAGGGAGTCCGACCGAAGAACCACATATGATATGCAAGCGCCTCCCGAATGACTCCCGTATGGCGGAACTTTGCAGATTTTGTTTTGGTGACCTCAATTACCCCTTTTCCAAACCGTCACCATGCCTCTTCTTGTGTTTTGACCTCCAAAACGTCACTAATTGTCCCCAGCTAAGCTAATGCTAAAGTGAAGACAAGCATACCGCCTTGAAATTCGATCAATTCTTCTGATGGTGTCGCGACGACACGACACGAAGCAGCAACCAGACAACGTAGCGCTTGCAAACGATACGTAACGTAGCGCTCGGACGCTCTGCGAGGCGAATCGTCACCTTATCTGCATCGGAAATGGTAGGCCAAGCTTTGGGACGCTCAAAAACTTCATCGCAGATGTTGTCGAAGCCTAAAATCAGTCGGTAAAACGGTCCAAAATCGACTGCTGACGGTTTTAGGTGGTAATATCAAAGAAAATTTTTGTTGAACTTTCGAAAAATTTTGCCAAATTTGAGGTTTTCAGAGCATATTAAAGAAAAAATTTTTCGATTTTTTTTAAAAATCGGCATTTTTGTTTTTTTAATTACTTTAAAAAAATTCGATTTTTGTTTAACAACCGTAGGGAGAAAGAATAATCAGAAAAGGTTTCTGAAGGTTTTATGATATTACGCTCCAGTTAACTCACGCTCCAAATTGGATGTTCTCGGACATTGGTAAAACGGACCTAAACCTAAAAACCAAACCTAAGCCTAATTTTAAGCAAAACCTGTTCCTAACCTAATCCTAACCTAAGCCAAGCCTTTTTAAGAAAGCAGGAATAAAAATAACTGCGTTTTAAACAAGTTTATGTTGAGTGCGGAGCGTGTGCACACGCGCTAGTGGATCATGAGCAATGAGCAATGCGGATGCGGGGCAGGTGCATATCATAATGAAGCATTGCGGTTTCGGAACGGTTTTATCTTTCATTCAATATTGGCGCGCTCGTTGCACCCTGAAAAAAGCTGCCATGTTTAAAAAAAAAACTCCGTAAATTGACTGAATAGTTGTGCACAAAATTTACACTGATGTTATGAAAGAGCTGTTAAGCGAGGTGCAAGAATCGGCTGGAGCTGCTGAGCTGAGCTGAAAATTCCAACAATTCCAAACGTCACTGAAAATTTTCTTTCTTACACGATCACTGATTTGTTTTCTTTTTGATCTGAACTGAGTCAGAATCCAGGTTTTTTAATTGATTGTTGCAGCAAACTGTTCCTCTTTTGTGACCAAAGACTGTTCGGTCCGGTGAAACTGCTGTGGTTTTTTTTCTTGTGTAATTGGTGGAATATAAACGATTGAGCAAAAGATAATGTTCGATTTATTGCAGACCTTTTGGGTTTTCAAGCCCAAACAAAATTTATTTTATTTGTTGGTGCACGATATTTTAAACAAAGCATTCTGAAAGCTGTTTTCACAAATCCTGGTTCAAGTTTACAGTCGGCTGCGAAAAATATGTGGGTTTTATAACTTTTTGGCTTTGTTTTTTTCGGTAAAAGTACCGTTTTTTACCGGTAAAAATACGGTTTTTTACCACGATTTGAAAAAACGGTATTTTGCCAACCCTACAGTTACCCTGTTTAAAGTTGTAGGGCAACCAGCCGGCCCCAGTTTTGCAAGTAACCAATGTTTCAGGAGAATTAACTAAACTGCAAGTCTGATTCTTGTTTTGTTTCAGAGCTTTCGCCAACAAAACGAAAAAGATAAATGAACGAAATGGTCGCTGCTGGTCAACGTTTAGTTTTGATTGGTGAGTGCACGGTGTGACAGTAAGGTTCGATTTTTTTTAAAAATTTTTCAAAGTTTTTTAAATGGGGATCTTTAATTAATTTATTGGCGCTATCCTATTTTAGGGTAGCTTTCAAAAAAAGTAGCAAAGAAAAAATAAAGTAGCTTTCAAAAAATAAAGTAGCAAAGAAAAAATAAAGCAGCAAATAAATTTCATATGAATAATACACTCTCCTATTTTAGTGTAGCAACGATATAACAATCATACATTGTCCTATTTTAGAGTAGCAACACTATCCTATTTTAGAGTAGCAACACTGTCCTATTTTAGAGTAGCAACACTGTCCTATTTTAGAGTAGCAACACTGTCCTATTTTAGAGTAGCAACATATAAACAGCTCATTTAAAGCTATTTCAGCCGCGAAACTTTGTAAACCTACGTTATTTTGCACGGAGATTTCAAATTTTGACCTTGTGGGTTACTGTAACGCTCGGTTTGGCCTCAACACTATCTTAGTTCCGTCAACAATCCACAAACAGCTTGGTAACCGCAACCAAACCGGTGAAACATGCTAGATTAAGGTTATTTTGCACGCAGATTTTGAATTTCAGCTTTCTGGATTACGGTAACGCCTGGTTTGGTCTCAACACAATTTTAGTTTTAAGCACAGCGTACACACACGACAACACACAACAACACACCCACACGCGCGCAAATACTAATTGTTTGGGATTGGGTTAGATCAAGAGACTTTCAATTGTAGTGACGCCCTCTTGAAACGTGCCAAAACCCTCTTGAAACGTGCCAAAAGACACATGCGTGTTGACCTCATGCTGTGGTCACTTTCTGCTTTCGTGAATTAATCTAATTGTCTGATTAAAAATCTGATCACTGAGCAAGTACAGTCAATCTCGCTAATATATGCAACTACCTGATTGGTTGGTCAATGCAATTCTCAGCGCTGATTGGTTACTCATGAGGTGTTACGTGGGTGCGTCACTACAATTGCTGTGCACGTAGCATACGGGGCCCACAAAATCATGGGTTCAAGAGGGCGTCACTACAATTGAAAGTCTCTTAGTCTAACCCAATCCCAAACAATTAGTATTTGCGCGCGTGTGTGTGTGTTTTTGTGTGTTGTCGTGTGTGTACGCTGTGCTTAAAACTAAAATTGTGTTGAGACCAAACCAGGCGTTACCGTAATCCAGAAAGCTGAAATTCAAAATCTGCGTGCAAAATAACCTTAATCTAGCATGTTTCACCGGTTTGGTTGCGGTTACCAAGCTGTTTGTGGATTGTTGACGGAACTAATATCGTGTTCGGACCAAACCGGGCGTTACCGTAACCCACAAGGTCAAAATTTGAAATCTCCGTGCAAAATAACGTAGGTTTACAAAGTTTCGCGGTTGAATAGCTTTAAATGAGCTGTTTACATGTTGCTACTCTAAAATAGGGCAGTGTTGCTACTCTAAAATAGGATAGTGTTGCTACTCTAAAATAGGATAGTGTATGATTGTTATATTGTTGCTACACTAAAATAGGAGAGTGTATTATTCATATTCATTCTCATTCATTTCTTTGCTACTTTATTTTTTCTTTGCTACTTTATTTTTTCTTTGCTACTTTATTTTTTGAGCTGGAGCAAATTTTCCAGATAGATAGCTGGAAAATTTTAGGGGGAGGTGACTTTGGGGGGGCGGTCAAAATTTTGAAATTTGATAGATAGCTAACGCTAAATTATTAAACAGCGAAATAATGCTTAAAATACGCTAAAATTAATCATAAACGCTTATTTTACCTGAAATTAGCAATATTTTTAAAAATTTCAAGCAAACATGGTCAATTTTGGTCTAAACTTGATTCCTTTTTTTTCGAAGACAAAAAATTTTCAGACAGCTGGCTCAAACAATTTCTTCGATGGATAATAGCTGAACCGAAAAAACTGATAGAAATTTTTGGGGGGAGGGGCGGCCCCCAAGTCCCTCTAGAACAACGATGCTTTCAGGCGGAGGCACTGGTTTCGTCGGTCAAGCGTTCTCACGTGAACTGCGATCGAAGGGGTTTGCAGTTAAAGTGATCAGCAGAAAACCGCGCATGTCACACAACGATCAAGAAGCAATATCGTGGGTTTGTAATTCTAAGGACAACGTACGCGGCTTTATACCATGACACTAATGTTGCACAGTCCAATGCATACATACGTACGGTGCTGACGCGCTGCTAGTGTCATATTGCACGTCTGTGCGTGTGTTTGATTGCGATTGTGACTATGTGGCAGCTGTGCGCATAACATTCAGACTAGGATTTTCTGCAGCGAAGTCTGAAGAACTGATTGTTGCAGCAGTGATTTTGACATCTAACATTTCGAGGGAAAACACCTAATAAGCATGATGTTGTTTTGTGCAGGATTCAATCAAAAGTAACGGCCTTCCTGACGGCACGGATGTCGTCGTGAATTTATCCGGCAGAAACATTGGCGATCCGCTCTCCAGGTGCTTCGAATGTTTTTTTCTTCTCTTTGACGATTGGAAGTGCCTTTATTTGTTATTGTGACTGATTTTAACGCAACTTTTGTAAAAAAGTAGTTCATGTAGGTTGTGTTTTAGGTGGAATCAATCATATAAAGATGAAGTTTGGAGCAGTCGTGTTGCAACGACCAGCCTCCTTTCGGCTGCGATCAAGTCAAGCTCAAACAAGCCGAAACTTTTTATTTCTAGCTCTGCTGTCGGTCAGTATTCAACGTTTGTGTGTGTAATACAAATACTGTCATTTTACAGCCATTTGATTTACGTTTTAACGTTACGCTGGAACCGTAGGCTTCTACAAACCGAGCGATTCTGCGGTTTATGATGAGACATGGAAACAGAAAACGAACAGTTTCGACAAAAACTGGTTCATGAAGATGTGCAGTGCGTGGGAAGAGGCGGCAGCTGACTGCTCCGTCAGACATTGCATCGCCAGATTTGGTAGCATTTTGATTCGTTTGTAGTATTGGGAAAGCAAAGGGAAAACTGAAAACGTGATCGGCTGCGTTCCAGTTAAACGTGCCAACCTTTTTCTTTTGTGCTTGTAATGCTTCTGAACAACGTTCCAGATCTGCTTTCAAGTCTTTTAGAATACAATAACGAGATTTTCAAGAAAAAATGTGTATTTTCCATGACGTTCCCACTTGAAACTAGTTTCCTTTCACGTCTGCAAACACTGAGTCGCAAAACCTAAAAATTGATAATGCAAGGACTGCCTCATATTCGGCCATACTGTAGCTATGGGACACAGGCGTCGTTCTGGGCCGTTCCGGTGGTCTCATTTCGAATGTGTATTGGCCGTTCTACTTTGGGCTCGGTGGATCGATGGGCAGCGGAGAGCACTGGCTTTCCTGGGTGCATTTGGATGACGCTGTGCGTCTGCTGATGCACATGATCAACAACGAAAGCAGCAATGGCGTGTACAACGTTGTTGCTCCAACGGCCGTGCCGTACAAGCAATTGGTGTCATCACTCGCGACAGCAATGCATCGGCCTGCGTTGCTGAATGTACGCTCATCAGCAAAATGTGCACATTTGAAATGCGTGCTCTTGCTTGTGTATGTTGTGGAGCAACCGATCAGAGCGAACAACACTTGTAACGGATGAGTCGATGTCGTCTCGGTTCTGTTTGTATATTTCACTGAGTTTCTTTTTAGACGCCGACAAGCGTGGTGCGTTTGATTTTCGGCCGCGAACGTGCGGATGACTTGATTCTTGCGAGCGTGCATGCCGCACCAAAACGAGCACTCAATGATGGTTATCAATTTCAGTACCCTGATATTGACAGTGCCATCAAACACATTGTACAAAATTGATAACATTGTTCATTGGTTTCTAGTCATAGCTGGTCGTGCTATTTTTTAAGTTTGAATTGTTTCAAAGGATTTGTGGTTTACTTTGCTGAAGTACAATAGCTGACTGCACTACAGGGTGTTTCAGAAGTAGTGGGTAGGTGTTCGACGCGTCATTTCTCGAGTTGTGTAGAACCATATTCAATGAAATTTTAACAGTTGTTCAAGAAAGTTCAACTTAGATTTGTGACATTTTGTATTCAGGCATGCAACGATTCGGCCGCATACAAGCTAATGTTTTACCCGGTGCCAAAACAAGAGCCCCCAGTTGCGTGCTGAAATCAATGTTTTTGTGTTTTGCTCTGTTATTCGTGTGTAGGGGACGAATTTTTCTGAAATTTTGCAAAACTAAGTTGGACTTTCCTGAACAACTGTCTAAATTTTTGTTGGATATGGTTCAACACAACTCGAGAAATTACGCGTCAAACTAGGGTTAGGGGCTTTGAAAAAAAAAATTTTTTTTTTTATTTTTTTTTTCGTTTTTTTTTTAAAAAAAAAATTGGATTTTTTTTTCAAACTTAAAAAAAAAATTTGAAAATTTTTTCTTCTACTTTGCTCTGAAAATTCGATTTATGGCATAATTTTTTGAAAGTTCAAACCAAATTTTCTTCCCAACTTCTTTGTGTGCTTAGGTAAATGTCATTATTTGGTCATTTTGACCGACGTACTCCATGTTTTTCGATTTGGATGACTTCTAGAGTCAATTTTTAGCGTTGAAATGACTTAACTGAATTGAAATATCGTTTCAGAAATCGTTTTCTTGCAACTTAGAACATGTTTTTCAGTCGGTAGGCCATGAGATGAACATGATATCTTGTTGATTGGCGTATGTTATAGGTCTACAATGGAGTTGTGCGGTATATTGTTAAACAATTTGAGCGGAGATGTTGGTTAATACCACATCACACGACCGTTTTTCAGATACCCGATAACATGGCCACCTGTTAAAACTTGCGTGCTGAGCTAAACTAACGTGTTAAACTTGCGTCTGTCAGTTGCCCGCAACGTGATCGCGAAATCATGGTACGTGTTTTCGATACGATGATTTGAAGAGTGGGCTCTCGCCATGTGGCAGATAGCATAGCTGGTTGAACCTGAAAGTAAGTGTCTTGGGGGGGGGGGCGACCGGGTCGACAGGGGTTGCCGACTTAGCTACAGCAAACAGGAATTTTTGAACACAGTCAAATTTTGGTAATTTTCTAAAGAGGAACCACTAAGAACGGTTCAATATTCAAGTACACGTGAAAAATTGCCCTGTTTTACTGTTGAAAATGCAACTTTCCCTCTATGAAATGGACATAATTTCAATAAAACACGATTTTCGCTCTTATAGTTTCCCGGATCGTTCTGAAAATAGTCTAGATGAACTCAGCTCGACGAGACGCTTCGAACGAACCTAACTTGTAAAAAAAAATTTTTTTTTTTTAAAAAAAATTTTTTTTTTAATTTAAAAAAAAAAATCCGGATTTTTTTTTTTCCCCTATCCCTACGTCAAACACCTACCCACTACTTCTGAAACACCCTGTAGAATAGCGTTGCTTTTAACTAGAATCAGGTTACAGCAGCCGTGGTTAAAAAATAAAGTATTACAAATCTCCCATAGCGGCATGTTGAGATCTCAAAAACAATCACAGAAGTATAGTCACCCTGCGTAATTTGTATTGTGGATTTATTCAAACGTGTCCGGACTAAAATAACGTCATTTGCTTTAAAACGCCCGTTTGTCAAAGTACAGGCACTAAAATTTCAGTTTGGTGTGACTGATTCGACATTCACCATTTGTTTACGGGAAGAAATCGGATAAACGGAGAGTCTAGTTTGCTGTGAACGACAAGCGCATGTTTGGCGGCACATGACGTCATTTCAGTAGGACACGTTTGAAAAAAATATGTCATAGTATGACTGTACTGTACTGTGCCTGTACTTTGACAATTGGGCGTTTTTAAAGCAAATGACGTCATTTTAGTCCGGACACGTTTGAATGAATTTACAATATTAGCCTGAACATCAGGTTCAAAAAAGAAATTGGAATGGAGAACGGCGGCGCGACGACGACGTTCGTTGTTCTTTCTATGACAAATTGACATTTCGTTTTGAAAACTTTCTTTTGAATCACAACTTTTGTTTCAACTTCAACGTTTAAATTTAGAGCGACAATTTCTGCAGCAAATTTTTTGCGAAGGGAAACGTTCATTGTCGCCGTCAGTTATAGTTCATTTTTTGAAGAGTTCCTTTGACATGAAATTTGCTGCTGTCTGCAACTCACAAATCATGAACACGATTTTTCCACTAAAAATGTCGGTCATTGTTGCTCACGAAAATAAACGCACAAACATCACAAGATTCACAAAAAAGAAAAAATTCTTTTGAACGTGATGTTCAGGCAATCAATCAGCTAATACTACCAAATATCCAGGGTGACTATAGAATAAAACAGCTTCAGTAATGAGCTTGTGTTCTCGCAAGCAGGATTCAGTCGGGCAGCAGCCGTCGCGCGAGGTATCGTTTCAGTTCGGTTGGCAAGTGCAATTGTTTCAGTTTGCGACAACAGTACAGATGACGTACGGGCGTGAAGCACAGACGCGCCTGCAGAGTCACCCTGCACAGGTGCTTCAACGACTCCGGCTGGTGTGCGGCGCACCACTGCTGCATGTGCAGCTGTTCGATCAACGGCCACTGCGCCGCAATACGCCGCAGCCACGTGGCGAGGCCGAGCGCATCGACCTCGGCCGAGACGACCAGCATGCGAATCATGGCTGCGCGGTGACGCAGCGCTGTGTGCAGCCACGACAACGGCGCACGACGCTCCTGGCACGGCAACGCAAACCGGTCACACTCAGCGCTCGAGTGAGTCTAGTCGCATTCTGGCGAACGGGGTGGTCGGACAATCAATCACTCGCATTTAGCATGGGTAACGTCAGGCAGAAACGATCTTATTACACGTATCAGGGAATATTCTATTCGGCATGACAGCGTGATCTGTGTGCGTGCGTGTCGTGTCACATGGGTGTGATGGAAGAGAGCGGCACGCACCTTGTCGAGTATGTGCTTGATGGCATGCCACAACGGCGTGCAATAGTCGTTGTCGACGGCGTCTCGGTCGGCGCCAGCAGCCAACAGACACGCGACCATGGTTGGCTCCGCCCCAGCGGCTGCCAAATGCATCGCGGTGACACCGGCGTTGTTGCGGTGGTCTGCGTCCGCGCCACACGCCAGCAGCGTCGCCACGCACGACCAGCGGCCGTGCACCTGCATTCGCAACTGACAACAGAAACGTGCGCACTCGAGCTGCGAATCATTGATAATCAGCTGATTGAATGCTTTCGAGATAGTTTTGCTGATTGGTTCAACCAGCTCGTAGCCAGTCAGCAAGACACATTCCAATACCAGAATGCTCAATCTTACCGTTTGACTGTACGCAACGAGATGTACATAATAATGCAAGCGTACCAGCATGCTGGCAGGCATTAAATGCAGCCGAGCCAACCAATCAGCTGTGCAGTGTGTCTACTGTTTGCGGTTGCAATTTTGGTTGCGAAGTGCGCTCAGACTGACGGTTCCATATCTGACACACTGCTGCAGCACCGAGTTGCCGTCAGCGTCCGTGTGGTCGATGCGAGCGCCACTGTCAATCAGCATCTGTGCGATCTCTGCACGCCCGTGGTAAGCTGCCTTCATCAGTGGAGTCGTGCCTGCGAACACACCAGCCAACGTGTTTCAATAACCGTTGCTCCAATTGGACGCCTCACCGAACTGTCGCAACCAATTTTTTTGCAAATTTAAGAAAGGTGGCCGATGAAATGGTCGACTGCAATGGATGAGCCGAATCACATGGATCGTGGTTGAATTCAGGTTTGCCTCGAAATGACTGAACAATGTGGGTGCTGTGGGCGAATTATATTATGCAGCAATTCGAGAAGTCAAATTGATGCCCATCCTAAAGCAGTGCAAACGTTTAGGTCACCAACTAACGGGCCACATTGGCTCACGCCAAAAAAAAAACAAGTGAACCTGCTGACTGACCGGTTCGATCCGGCTGATGCACGTCGACGTCGTTGTCCAAGAGAGCACGCACGATCTGCACGTGATTCAGCGCGATCGCCTGGTTCAACGGAGTGCAGCCGTTTTTCACGCTGCTGCCGGTGCCGCTCTGCCAGGGTGCGTTCAAGTCAACGCCGACACGCATCGCAGCCAACAGCGACACCAAGTCGTTGCGCATCACTGCAGCCGAATCAGCGGGTGCAAAATTAGTCGGCCAAACACTACATTTGTGACCTAATTCCAAGATTTGTCGTGCCCCGAATTCAATAGCAATGTCAAGTTAAAAGTGAGTTTTGTTTCGGTCGTTTTTCGCAAGAACAATCACCGCGCGACAGCGTGGCGGAAGGAGCACTGCACGTTGCAGCAGCACCGCCGCACGGGGGTGGCACAAACAGAACTCACCGGCCAAGTGCATTTCCCGGGTGACCGGTGTCATGGGCGCTGTGCACGCTGCACCCGCTGGCAACCGGCCAGACTGTCCGGCACCCATGGTGCTCTGCGTTCTCTTCATAAAGGTGATTGCTTTACATTGTTTTTTTCATGCATTTGTGGTTGTTTCCGAAGTAACATGGTATAGTTACCGAATTTGCCTTCAGCACCACCAGCAAAAACACATTTTGCAAGTTTTATATTTTTAGGGTCGCACAAACACAAAATACTGAAAAAAACCGGGCAGTTGAAAGAGAAAAGCGCAAAATAAAAGGTGAAAACATCAGATGGAATAAATAATACGAGTAAGACACATCGGAAATGAAAGAACGATTTTCAAAATCTTGGTTTATAATTCAGTCGATAGGACAAAAATGTTGTGTTTTAAACAAGAAGTTATTGCAATTCGGTGATTCGAGGGAAAACGGGAGCAAAGTGAAAAAACCATGACCTATAATTAAAAAATTGCATAATATTGAATAACAGGGATCACTTACGAATGAAGACATACAGTGGCGTCCAAAAGTGTTGGAACGCTGCGCGCGTGTGTGCTGTGTATTGCGAGCGTGTTGCATCAGCCCTACCAACGCTATTATAATAACTTATGGGCAACGTTGGGTTCACGGGACACTTTTCTGCCCAACATTGCTCATTAATTATTATAATAGCGTTTGTACGGCTGATGCAACACGCGCGCAGCGTTCCAACACTTTTGGCCGCCACTGTACGCGTTTCCTGGTTAATAATTTTGGCTGAGGTACATGGACTGAACATGGAAAAACATTGGATTGTTTGCATTGAATTTGATTGTGTACATAGAAAGTACATCATGAACCACAGATGCAATTTACAAAGCTGCATACAAGTACACGTGGTCTGTCTTTGCTTTGTCTGCACTTGGAATAAATTTAAGGGATCAACAACAAAATTGAACTCGGATAGATAGTGCATGGAGTGTGAGAAGATGAACGAAAAAACAGGAACGCAACGAAATCACATGTCCGACTGGGCATAGCTGTCGCCATGATGATCGCTTCGAGACACGTGCTGACGCACGTCTTGCTTGGCCGAATCCTCTGTCGGCAATGCGAACGTGCGCGGCTGTGTTGCGCGGAGCAGCAGAAGGCGCGCCGAGCCACCGCTGCTGCTGAGGCACGACCTCGGCGTGGCGTCCGTGTCGTCAACGTCCAGCGACTCATCCACGTCCACGTCGTCGTTCACGACCAGCACAGCGTCCTTGTGCTGTTGCTCCACGGACACGCACGCAAACTGCACGCGTTGCTGCTGCTCGCACGGTGACACGCTCGAGCGTTGCTCGTCGATCGTGGTTGCTGTGGTCGCACGAGACAGCTCGCCAATCGCTACGTCTGACATCACAATGCAGCCATGTCACGCGGCACAGTGGCGTGAAACAAATCGAGAAACAAACCAGAAGCGTACCCTGATCACTGTCCTCATAATCTGCAGCGTATTTCGACTCCGGCACCGCGCATATCGAGTCTGCGTCGCTCTGCGAATAATAAACGTCATCCGGCTGAAATGGTCAGGTTGGTTTTTTGTTTCTTTTGTCACGTGTCGGCCAGTTATGTCGCTTTCTCACGACAGCCAATCAGCAAGCCTTTTCACGACAGCCAATCAGCAAGCCAAATGAACTGCACAACCATTGGATCAGCTTATTGCAGAGTAACGTGTGCAGTGAAACTGTTTGTAACACACGGGATATTTGAGCATTTTGTTATCGAGCTGGTTGAACCAATCAGTAAAGCGAGTCCATTCAAAATCAGCCACGCATCTGGCTGCGCATGATCTACAGTTGCACATGTGTTCGCAAGCACGAGCACGCACATCCTCGAGCACAATAGACGTTGCGCGTGCAGCGTGTTGTTTGATGGTGGTCATGTGCATGTGCACGTCACTGCTGGCATCATTCGCATCACAGCCGTCGAGGCTGACCACGGGCGCTGAGAGACTCGCAGACGCACGGGATGAACTCGACGCAATCGAGGCTGCCGTCAACACTTTCTGGATCGGTGCTACTGGCCGGCTGCTCGTGAAATTGGGGACAAATTAGTGACGCGCACAAAGGACATTGCTTGATGGGTTGGGTGGGGGTGTTACCTCACCACGGCACGTTACTTCACACAATAATCAGCCATCAACGTTGATTTTCTTAACGCACGCGATCAGTCACGGTTTTTCAAACTGCGCGGCATGTTTCGTTTTCACATAGTTTTTTTTCAAGTTTTTTTCGTTATTTAAAACTGGCGAACCTTGGCAAAAAACAACAAGACAATGCTGCTTTTTTCATAAGTTGTCGGACCGTACATGCGTGAAATCGCCCTTCAATGAATTCGTCACGTTGCAAGAAATAAGCGCGAAAAAGGTTTCATTTTATGTTTTAGGCGACGCACAACTGCGTGCACATTTTGCGCACCTATCAAGATCTGATCTACGAAATGCATAGCACAGAGACTAAAAACCCCGAGAAAACAGGCGCACTGTGGTTTGTTGTTGTGCGTGCGACGATCACCGCGCAACGCGTGCAACACTGCAGTCTTCGCAGAGCGTGCCCCGTGCAACACGACGCTTGCAGTTGACGCACGTTGCACCGCAGCAGACGCCTCGGCTGCCAGCAGGTTCGCATCGCTGCTGCACGGGCTGCCCACACTGGTCGACATCGCCATCGGGGGCAACGTCGTCACGCACGTCTGCAACGCACAACAAGCACTCACTGCACGTGCTGCTCACTGACGGCAACGTGAAACAGAGCTTCATGCAAACAAACAAGTTGGCTGCGTTTGAAATGTCACGTCACGGCTGCCCGTGGTGAAAACCTAGTTGAAAGGCAGTGTGCACTCCGATATCACACAGTAATGCTGCAGAGTCACACGCAAGAACGCACGCAACTTGCAACATCAAGCGATGACACGCGTGTGTCCGCATGTTTTGGTTCGTGCAACCGAATGCACTGCCTTCAGCGTCGCACGTTTTGTTCGTCGTTCAAAGAGGCTCGCATCGCACGAAGTTTACTCGCATTGCACTCTCGTAACATTATTGTGGCAAACCAATGGAACTGCACGATCAGAAAGAAGGTTGCTGACCTGTGTGTTGTCAACGGGTCCATTGAGTGCTTCAACGAGTGACATTGGCTCGTAGCGAGTGGTCAACACGGACGACGAGGACGCAGCCGCCGGGGCACGGCAGACGCCGCTCACGTGCAAACTCGCTAAAATGCACACAGATCGACAATGACGCTCACGCGCAGCACCGCACCGGCGCAACCGAGTTTGCGCCAGCTGCTGCGCTATTTCACAATGTTTCGCGCTGTTCAACCACAACGCAAACGCAAACCACCAACCGTCGTCCGCTTGCACTGATTTCTTTTTCGTTTCCAATCGTCGCAGTGTTTTCGTTTGCAACAGTGCACGAAACGGCGAACGACAGATGGGACAGTTACTCACCTGAAGTGTGGCAGGCGGTAAAATGCGCGTTCATCACAACGCTTATAAGATGAATGCCAACAACCACAATTAGCGATTTCAGAAAAAACTGCCAACTGACTTTGTAACGCAACGTCTCGGCACAAGCATGACAGAGACAGAGATGCCGACACGGCAGTATGAGCACATCACGCAGTTCGGACAGACAAATGATGCAATCCAGAGCACCGTCTTCGTGGTTCTAAATTTGATTTCAGATCTTCATGCGTTGTTGCACTCGTTTCGTTTTTTGCTCATGTTTCATGTAGCAATTGTTCCAATGACTCTTATTGTGTTTCAAAGCGTATTACGGTAAGGACAGCGTTTGTTTACGACCAAGTAATTCACCGACTGACCAGTTCCAGTTTATTCTCAATGCCGTATATCTCCTGCAGCAGATAGCAGAGTCCGTCGGCGTAGAGTTTCTGGCGTTGTGGCTTGAGCACATAGCCGTGTCCCTCTGCAGAACGCTGCACGACACACAGCGTCGCCTGTGACTGCCTCGAGTGCAGCGCGGTGCAGTGCAGCACGCACGCGTACGTGTGGCCGTCGCCGAGCAGCTGAACACAATCGAACTCGTCAAAACATCGAAAACACAAAAATAAACGGTCATTTTCATGAATGCACATTCCTTCGGTGTTCAGCTGCATCAGGCCGATACTGACATGCAAATGCAGCAATTCAGCATGTTTTACTTTGTGTTGTAAAACGTTATTCGACCGACCTGTTTTGCGTTATAAAGCGCTGGCTCAAATATGTGATCGTCAGTGAGGCACGTCTGTCCAGCGCCAGCGTCAAATCGGTACGCACGCGACGTCAACTGTGGCAGCTTCGATAGATACCTGACGCCAGTGAAGGGAAAACAGTGAGAACACAAAGCAACCATCAATCTGTGACGTGCGTCGACTCACTGCAGCTGCTGCGTGCCGCCGTGTCGCTCACAAGCAAAGTGGTACAACGTGACCGTGCACTCGCAGTCGCAGTCGACCGTAAACTCAATCCAGTAGCGATGCCGTTCCCCATCCGTGCACGTCGCCTTTTCTTCCGAGTTTTCATCACTGCTGCTCGAAGGGGCTGCATGTTTGGCACCGGTGGTGCCCAGCTGTTTCGCTGCTTTCAGCGTTGCCCCCAGCGACGGCGTGCACGTTTTGCGAAACGTCACAGTGGGGCTTGTTTGCGATCGAGCGGTCGCCACTGCAGGCGTCGAATGTGCATTGTCGTCGTTGGAAAGGTCGTTCAGTTCGGCTGCGTCCATTTCGGTGGTGGTATGGCGCTTCCTCCGATGGTTGGTGTTTGTGCGCTCTTCCGCAACTCTGTGCAGTTAGTTTTGATCAAAATTATACCAGAGATGTCCACTTTAAACAAAAAGTTCTTGTTGTTGTCACCAACCTGACAAACTTCACCGAATCTCGACGAACGTTGATGAGACAATTCAACGCCCGTGTCGGCTCCGTCGTTTGACCGGCTGGGTACGGAAACTGAAAGATTCAACAGTTTGAAACTGTGAAACAATAGTCGTCAAGACTAGAGTTGCAATGCAGCATGCAGCAAGGCACAACCAACCGACCGGGTGCGGCCTCGGCCCCAAGAAGTTCAGATCGGCGTTGTCGCCGAACAAAAACGACTCCGGCTGCGACAACTCAAAGCGCTCGCCGCCCATCAAGAAATGACAGCCGAAGTAGGCCTCGGCCTTGGGTGGATAGCGGTACACGTCGGTGTTCTGTTGCGTGCCAGCGTCCCCGTCGTCCTCGGCTGGTTGACTCACAAAGTTGCCCATTTTGTTCACACGGATTCGCACTTTGTGGTCGCTGTGCAAGACACTGCTCACAGGCAGTCACCGTTCCAACGCATTCATGCTACAAACAATGAGCACTGTCGGTCGACCCAGCATTTGTCATTCATTTTTGTGTGCAACCGCCGAGCCAGCTGCCTTCCACTGCTCCAGCTGCGTTCTGACAGAAAAAAAACACAAACATTGTTGCATTTGCACAAGCGGCATTTCGAACGAATTTGGTAAAAAGTTTGCAAAATATTCAGTTTACATTTCGCACGTACAACAATACCACGAAAATGAAACAAAAGCTGTACGAAGTGTCAAGCCAAGCTGCCTGCAGCATCCTTACTTAACCGCCGATGGCCCCCATATCCATCAATGCAAAGCCAACAAATGCAACATCAGTGAAACATCACTACTGGCTGCGATCAACAATGCCTGTCAGCACCACAAACTGCTACGGCAAGAAATAATGCAATGCGCACTGTCGCACTCCGATGTGCACAGACGGGAAAATGCGCGAAACTTGACACACTCACACCGACAACGTAATGCAGTACAACAAAACTTGCATTTGTTACCTGTTGTTATTGGGCTGTTCGGATTGTTACAAATCGATATGACGGTGTGTGGTGGCGGTGAGCATAAAACAGGGCCCTCAAATTCAACCACTTGTAGCAGCATTGAAATTGAAAATTATCCACGAATCCATACGACAATTGGAGAAAACTGTTCAATAATTCGGCAGCACATTCGGTAGTTGAAGCACACCGATGTGAGAAAACAAACAGCAACCGATATGAGAAAACAATAAGGCTGATAAATATTTTTATTAACATTCATCAAGCGTTTCCTGTACAAGAAGACTGAAAAAACCGATCACAGCACACATCAGCATCAGCATGAATCACATTTACACATTTTCGTATACAAACATGCATGATTGATTGGTGTAACGCAAACTGGGATACAAAACGTAAAAACAAAAGTATCTACATCGCGAGTACAGGCTTCATAAAAACAAGAAAGTGTTGAAGCTGGATAGAGTATTTCTGCCATGACCACATGACATTTGGCTGACTACATAAAGAGGTTCGTTCTCCTGGCACAGCACAATGCGTCACATCACTGAGCATTGTTGGTCAGAGGCCATTTGTTCGGTCGCTTGTTCCACTGCCACTATTTCTTCTTGACGCTCTTGCATCTGCAAAAAAACCCAAGCTCACTTGCAATATAATATGATTTACTCATCCATCATAAGAGTGAGCCAAGGAGAGATTTTTCAGCAAATCTGCAAACAATAAGCTAGTTGGCTGCTGTTTTATGTGTGTAAATTTGTGTGATTGCTGCCACTGCACGGCCACCAATCTCCTAAACGACGCAACCCAACAACAAGCACACGACAGCACACGATCACCTCTGAAATGTGCAGCTGCTGCACCTGCACGTAATGTTGTATTTGTTCGGCACGTGACAGCCATTTGTCGACGCGTTGCTTCAGCAGTGCCACCCGGTGTGCGCCGTTCGTGGGCGACTGTGCGAGCACCTGCAGCATGCTGCCAATCGCCAGCTGGTACTGCGCCATCGCCTGCTGCCACTGCTCACGTGACTCGAGCGCCTCCGCATTCGCAACAATCGTCAGTGCCGCGCTCACCTGCGTGTTACTGGCGTTGAGAATTGGGCGGCACCGTGGTGACTTGATTGGAGATTGAATTGTTGAACAGCTTGGTGATCTGCTCACCTGCGGCGTGTCAGCCCACAGACGCCGGAGACAGTCGACGTCGGATGCAGTTTGCGGCCGCTCCGTCGGTTGCTCGCGTGGGCGCAGTTGCAATTTCAAATGTTCGCAAATTTCCAGATATTGTGCTGCAACAAAGATGGCTGATCAAAAACTGAGCAATTCTTGGGACAGTCGCTCGTTTCTGATCCAGCTCAAGTCACACGGTGCAAAACAAAAGCAAACCGGTGCAGAAACTGCCAACGTACAAAATGTGCGTCTGATTTTATCGCGCTCCACTTGGTCGTCGACGTACTGCAATGCGGCGACGTAGTGGTCGAGAGCATTGCAGTACAACTTTATGGCACCAACCAGGTCCCCGTCTTTGTCAGCACGGTTCTACAACAAGTCGACAATCGCTGAAATAAATAGGGAGAACATCAAACGTTCAGTGTGTACGATCGTTTGCACTCACGGCCCGTTTTGCAAAGTCTTCGGCCTGTCTGAGACTGAGCACCGATGGGGCATGCTCCAAATCGACGAACGGATGAACAAAGAACGCACTGAATGATATGCGGTCAGCACTGTCGCGCTCGAGCAGGCCTGCACAACGCACACTCATCACTCATCTCAGGCTCACGACACAACTCAGTCGTTACCTTTGTTTTGTTGTTGCACACCATCAACGAACCTTTCAGCAGGTCGACACACATTTCGGAGAGCGGCGGCGACCGTGGCGGAATGGTGACCGGCTTACATGAGCAAATCTGCTCAACCAAACCAGCGTAGGTGTCGCACGCAAACGGTGCTCGCCCGTATAGACATTCATAGCTGAAAAGAACTTTCATGGGGCGTTTAGTTTCTAGCACAGCACAGTTACAGTTCACATGTGCAGAACAAGAACAACAGCGAATGCAAAAGTACAGCTGCCAAGGGCGCTCCACGAGACGAGGCGCGGCTTATCAAAAAGCACACGAGATGAGACAAGAAGACACGTGCAGTGGCACTGGCACAGAGCAGCAACGAGCACGTACAGAATGACGCCGACGGACCACAGATCAACGGACGCGTTGTACGAGCGCCCCGTGAACACCTCGGGAGCCATGTACAGCGGCGAGCCACGCAAGCTCTGCAAGCTGTCGCCGTCTGCGAGCAAATGCTGCGCAAAGCCGAAATCGGCCACTTTCAACGACGGCCGATGCGTGTTCGTGAGCAGCAGGTTCTCCGGTTTCAGGTCCATGTGCGCGATGTTGCGCTCGTGCAAGTACTGCATGGCGGACGCCAGCTGACGAAGGAACTTGCGCGCGAGGCGCTCGGCGAGCTGCTTGCGGGCACGGATGAAACGCGACAGGTCACCGCCACCGCAGAACTCCATGATCAAATACACGTAGCGCGTGTCCCAGCAAAAGTCGTACAGCTGAACGATGTGCTCGTGACGCAGTTGCTTCATTGTTTCAACTTCGCTCACCTGTGTGCCAACAACACAACCTCTTTTACGTTTCAGTTTTTTATTGTTGGTTCAGTTCACCTCGTCGTACCATGTTGTCACGTGCCGCAGGAGACCGCAAACGGCTCGTCTCGATGCATTTCACAGCCAATGTTGTTCGTACACCGGATGGCCCCGGTGAAACACTGAGTGCCTTGTAGACGGCTGCGTAGCTGCCCTGACCCAAACATTCGCCCAATGTGTAGCCTGGCAATGATGGCGTTGGCCTCTTCTGTTGGTCCCGAGCCCGGCTGCTGCTGCCACTCGTGTCGTAGTGATGAAACCGTGGTGTGCTCATGTCATAGTCATACTAGGGTTCGAAATAGGGTTGTTAAAAAACAAAAATCGGCATTTTTTTAATTTTTTTAAATTTCAAAAATACAAGTTGTGCTAAATCAATCAGGGAGTTCGAAGAACCACATTTGATATGTAACCTCCCGAATGACTCCAGGGGTCGAGCCCGATTTTTGGCGAATCCGAGGGGGGGGGGGTCCGCCCAAATTTGGGGGGGGGTCGTCCCGGGTGGAGGGGGTCGACTTGGTTGGGGGGGGGGGCTCCCGAGCGAGACCGAAAATTCTAGGGGGGGGGGGGGGGGGTTCGAGCGAGACCGAAAATTCTAGGGGGGGGGGGGGGTCGGACCAAAATTTTTTCTTTACGATTACATTGTCTGGGCAAAAAATGGCTAGTAGGGGGCGATTTGGTTGGGGGGGGGGGGTTCCCGAGCGAGACCGAAAATTCTAGGGGGGGGGGGGGGGGTCGGACCAAAAGTTGTTGAATAAAAGTGCTAGAAACCACAGCATCCAGTCAAGGCCTCTCTCTAGTCTCTAGTCATACATTTTGCTTTGATTTTCGTTCGGGTCGGGACATCTGAAAGCTACACGAACGAGACACGCTGCACGGGTGAGACTTGATATTGAAGTACAGTATTGAAAACATTGACGTACAAAGTGGTAAATGTATAACAAAGTGGTACGTATACAAAAAAACATCTATAATACTAAGATAGTAACTGTGTATGTAAGTCAGGTCAGGTCAGGTCAGGTCCGTTCCGCTACGTTGATTGGCTATTAAAATTTACAAGTTTGAGCCAATTTTGCTATTTAAGTCATCATCAGCTGAATACTCATACTCCATTTTCTAATGACAACGCAAAGTTCAAATCTTCATTCCACATGACGTTAGTCATCATGATGCCTTTTGCTCAAGAGCGACAACAAACAAGCAAGACAATCGTAAGAATTGCAAGGACTCCATTGTAGACGATGGAGTGTTTTTCACAAAAAACGAGTTTTTAAAACAATCGCTTACAAGTTGATCGCTGTTTTCACAAGGTAGACTTTTTATAAAGCCGGTGTTTACAACGAGTATTTAGAAAATCGTTGCTTTTTCCTTCATTTGTTTTTTATCATAGAAAATGCGTCACTTAGGATAGAAAAGCTACATAACAAAACAAAAGCGACCGTTTTACACAATGGGTACTCAGAAACGTGTTGCTTTTTGTTGCACTCGATCAATAAGAACTGGCTTAGGTTAGGGTAAGCGGGAAAAAGAAGTAAACATGGGAGCTTTAAGTGCTACGGGTGTTCAGTAAAATGTAGAAAATTGTTGCTTTTTCCTTCATTTGTTTTTTTAATCATAGAAAATGCATCACTTAGGATAGAAAAGCTACATAACAAAACAAAAGCGACCGTTTTACACAATGGGTACTCAGAAACGTGTTGCTTTTTGTTGCACTCGATCAAAAAGAACTGGCTTAGGTTAGGGTAAGCGGGGAAAAGAAGTAAACATCTATAATACTAAGATAGTAACTGTGTATGTATGTAAGTCAGGTCCGTTCCGCTACGTTGATTGGCTATTAAAATTTACAAGTTTGAGCCAATTTTGCTATTTAAGTCATCATCAGCTGAATACTCATACTCCATTTTCTAATGACAACGCAAAGTTCAAATCGTCATTCCACATGACGTTAGTCATCATGATGCCTTTTGCTCAAGAGCGACAACAAACAAGCGAGACAATCGTAATAATTGCAAGGACTCCATTGTAATAAAAAACCTACGGGAAAAGAAGTAAACATTCGAAACAAAAGCGGGAGCTTTGCTACGGGTACTCAGTAAAATGTAGAAAATCGTTGCTTTTTTCATTTGTTTTTTTATCACAGAAAATGCGTCACTTACGATAGAAAAGCTACATAGGAAGACAAAAACGACCGTTTTACACAATGGACACTCAGAAACGTGTTGCTTTTTGTTGAACTCGATCAAAAAGAACTGGCTTTGGTTAGGGTAAGCGGGGAAAAAAGTAAACATTTGAAACAAAAGCGGGAGCTTTGCTACGGGTATTCAGTAAAATGTTGCTGTTTTGTCATTTCCATTCTATCAAAAATCCTTGGCTAAGGTTAGGGTTAAAGGTAAGAGTAGTAAACATACCACACAAAAGTGGCCGTTTTGCAGCGAATATTTAAAAAAGTTTTGCATTTTTTGTCATTTAAACTTTAAAAGGCTTGGCTTAGGTTAGAGTAAGCGGGAAAAAGAAGCAACTTATCAAAACGAAAGTTGGCGTTTTGCAACAATTGTTCAGAAGTGTTGCCTTTTTGACATTTACACTCTAAAAGGCTTGGCTTAGGTAAGGGTAAGCGGGTAAAAACCTTTACCAAGTCAAAAGCGGGCGTTTTCCAATGGGTATTTAGAAAAGCGTTGCCTATTCAGAAATGACAGCTGACTGAAGCAGATTGTTTTTCTTAAACCTGTAATTTAAACTGAAACAAAAACTTAAACCGGTATCAGTTAATTGTTGCTAATCAAACGACATTGTTTTTCAAAATTTTTTGAACAGGAATGGCGATTGAACAACATGTGACGACATTGAAAAGCTAACCAAACAAGATTTATTTTTGAAACTTTGAGCGTGAATGGCTGTTAATTGTTGCTCATCAAAGGAGATTGTTTTTTTTGATACTTTAAACGGGAAGGACAGTGGAATGCAACTGATTAGCGAAGAATGAAAGGACAAATAAGCGACATTGAAAAGCTAATATTTTGATATTTTAATAGGGAATGGCAGTTGTTTGTTGCTGATTAAAAAAGATTGTTTTTTTATATTTTGAATGGCAGTGCAGTTATGATTGTTAGATATCTGTTATTTCTTATGTGTCGCTTTGATTGATGCTGAAACAGCGAAAACCAAACCACACAGTAATCAGTGTTATGGTGAGTAAATCAGGTTACGATTGAATCGACAGCAATAAAATCAGCAAAAGCATGTTGCTTCACAAAAAACACGGCTTAAACAACAAAAAATGCTGTGATTTTCAAAAAAGTAGAAGCATCGACGGATACGTTTGCTTTAAAAGTGAGCGATCATTTCTATGGTAAATCAACAACAGTCGGTTAAAGCAGCTCAAAATAAAATGCAATGCATTTTGAGTCCGCGTCGTGGGCAAGGTCAAAAGGGAAAACCAACTCAAAAATAATAGTTGTATTTAATAGCTGACCGTGCCGTAGGCACGGGTCAATTTGCTAGTATCTATCTATAATACTAAGATAGTAACTGTGTATGTAAGTAAGTCAGGTCCGTTCCGCTACGTTGATTGGCTATTAAAATTTTCAAGTTTGTGCCAATTTTGCTATTTAAGTCATCATCAGCTGAATACTCATACTCCATTTTCTAATGACAATGCAAAGTTCAAATCGTCATTCCACATGACGTTAGTCATCATGATGCCTTTTGCTCAAGAGCGACATCCATCCATCCATCCATTTTATTTCGCGAAAAGCAGGAAACTCCGATAAAACTGTATGAACAGCATGAAATTCGGAGACAACAAACAAGCGAGACAATCGTAAGAATTGCAAGAACTCCATTGTAGACGATGGAGTGTTTTTCACAAAAAACGAGTTTTTAAAACAATCGCTTGCAAGTTGATCGCTCTTTTCACAAGATAGACTTTTTATAAAGCCGGTGTTTACAACGAGTATTTAGAAAATCGTTGCTTTTTCCTTCATTTGTTTTTTATCATAGAAAATGCGTCACTTAGGATAGAAAAGCTACATAACAAAACAAAAGCGACCGTTTTACACAATGGGTACTCAGAAACGTGTTGCTTTTTGTTGCACTCGATCAAAAAGAACTGGCTTAGGTTAGGGTAAGCGGGGAAAAGAAGTAAACATTCAAAACAAAAGCGGGAGCTTTGCTACGGGTGTTCAGTATGTAGAAAATCGTTGCTTTTTCCTTCATTTGTTTTTTATCATAGAAAATTCATCACTTAGGATAGAAAAGCTACATAACAAAACAAAAGCGACCGTTTTACACAATGGGTACTCAGAAACGAGTTGCTTTTTGTTGCACTCGATCAAAAAGAACTGGCTTAGGTTAGAGTAAGCGGGGAAAAGAAGTAAACATTCAAAACAAAAGCGGGAGCTTTGCTACGGATATTCAGCAAAATGTTGCTGTTTTGTCATTTCCATTCTATCAAAAATCCTTGGCTAAGGTTAGGGTTAAAAATAAGAGCAGTAAACATACCACACAAAAGTGGCTGTTTTGCAGCGAATATTCAGAAAAGTTTTGCATTTTTCGTCATTTAAACTTTAAAAGGCTTGGCTTAGGTGAGCTTTGCTACGGGTATTCAGTAAAATGTTGCTGTTTTGTCATTTCCATTCTATCAAAAATCCTTGGCTAAGGTTAGGGTTAAAGGTAAGAGTAGTAAACATACCACACAAAAGTGGCCGTTTTGCAGCGAATATTCAGAAAAGTTTTGCATTTTTCGTCATTTAAACTTTAAAAGGCTTAGCTTAGGTTAGAGTAAGCGGGAAAAAGAAGCAACTTATCAAAACGAAAGTTGGCGTTTTGCAACAATTGTTCAGAAGTGTTGCCTTTTTGACATTTACACTCTAAAAGGCCTGGCTTAGGTTAGGGTAAGCGGGTAAAAAACCATTACCAAGTCAAAAGCGGGTGCTTTCCAATGGGTATTTAGAACAGTGTTGCCTATTCAGAAATGACAGCTGACTGAAGCAGATTGCTTTTCTTAATCCTGTATTTTAAACTGAAACAAAAACTTAAACCGGTATCAGTTAATTGTTGTTAACCAAACGACATTGTTTTTTTATAATTTTTTTTAACAGGAATGGCGATTGAACAACATGTGACGACATTGAAAAGCTAACCAAACAAGATTAATTTTAAAACTTTAAGCGGGAATGGCTGTTAATTGTTGCTGATCAAAGGAGATTGTTTTTTTTGATACTTTAAACGGGAAGGACAGTGGAATGCAACTGATTAGCAAAGAATGAAAAGACAAATAATTGACATTGAAAAGCTAATAAATGCGAGAATTGATTTTGATACTTTAATAGGGAATTGCAGTTGTTTGTTGCTGATTAAAAAGGTTGCGGATTTTGAGTCCGCGTCGTGGGCAGGGTCAAAAGGGGAAAACCAACTCAAAAATAATAGTTGTATTTATCAGCTAACCGTGCCGTAGGCACGGGTCAATTTGCTAGTTTTTGCATTTTTCGTCATTTAAACTTTAAAAGACGTGGCTTAGGTTAGATTAAGCGGCCAAAAGAAGCAACTTATCAAGACGAAAGTTGGCGTTTTGCAACAATTGTTCAGAAGTGTTGCCTTTTTGACATTTACACTCTAACAGGCCTGGCTTAGGTTAGGGTAAGCGGGTAAAAAACCATTACCAAGTCAAAAGCGGGCGCCAATGGGTATTTAAAAAAGTGTTGCCTATTCAGAAATGACAGCTGACTGAAGCAGGTTGCTTTTCTTAAACCTGTATCTTAAACTGAAACAAAAACTTAAACCGGTATCAGTTAATTGTTGCTAATCAAACGACATTGTTTTTTTTAATTTTTTTTTAACAGGAATGGCGATTGAACAACGTAATGATGGCGACGATGAAAACCTAACCAAACAAGATTTATTTTTGAAACTTTGAGCGGGAATGGCTGTTAATTGCTGATCAAAGGAGAATGTTTTTGATACTTTAAACGGAAAAGGAC